>NNCB01001579.1:0-10232 GCA_002317545.1 Scenedesmus quadricauda | reverse complement strand
GTCGCGGTCGATCAATTCGTGTCGGTCCGATGGTCGCAGTCTCCCGCGGTTGCACGGCGTATGCGCGGCCCATCGCCGCGCCCTTCGCCATGCCCCCTCTGTCACGGGAACCTGAGAGTTTTCCTCCATCAAAAGATGGAGTTACCCCTTCGGTGGCTCCGGCGAACGACCGGAACGCTTTCCAGAGCGCCGGTGCCGCGCACGCGGTGCGATGACCGGCGTTCGGACTGAGGCCCAGCGTGATGCGGTCGTCACCGTCGATACAGAAGCTTGGGGCATTCCACTTAATATGCTCGCTCACCCCATCGGCAGCGCGCCCCCCAAGTTCGCGCAGCTTGTCGATGATGGGACGCTGTTCGGGCGTGAGTGCGGCCAGAAAAGCGTCGATCAAGGTGTGCTTGGTCGGCAAGGATCAAGCGTCCTCTTTCCTTGCGCACCGCGGCGGATCTGGTCGAGTTCCATCGAGTTCCATCGATTGAACAGCGCGTGAATTGCCCTCCCGCCCCCGCCTCTGCGCACCCCCGCGCCCCAGGCCGACTGGCTCAAGCTGGGCTTCATCCTGTCGGTGTACTACCTGGCAGTCTGGACAGGCAGCGCCCTCACCGTCTGGAAGGCCATCGGCATCTGGTAAACGCCCCACAGCCCACGGGCCGGGCCGGCGCGACGGCCCCGGCTGCCGCAGGCGCACCGTGCCTGGCGGCCGCGGCGGGCGAGGAGGACCGGGTGCTGGCCGCCTGATCGGGGAGGGGCCGGAATCGTTGTCCTGCTCGCGCGTGCGCACCAGGCGAGGAGTTGGGCCGCGGCGATCCCCCCTGTGGGATTGCGCTGTGATCCGGCTACCTCGGCCTTTCTGTTGCCGGCTGAGCGTTGGCGACTGCCCGCCATCGGGCAGCCACGGGAGGGCTGGCTGCGGGCAGGGCTGGCGCGCGATGCCGTCGTCACCCAGGTAGGGGCGGTTGTTGACGTCCTGGCGGATGTAGTTGGCTTTCACGTCCAGGTCCCAGCCATCTCTGGTTGAACGATGTCGGTAGCAAAATTTTGACCATGGCCTTGCAGTTGGTGTTGGCTGGGCTGAAAACCTGTTATCAGTGTTCGTAACGACGAAGTTGTAGGTCGCTTTTTTCGCCGCCGCCGTCCACGCTTACGGTGTTGATCGCAAGCCGCAGGACACGTTACACAGGCTTCATATATGGGTGCCCAAAACGATTCTTTGGCGTTCACGACTACCTTATCTGAAGGGGCCCTGGTACTCTAATTGTGACCGGGTGAGTACGAATCAGAGCGCACATCATTATGGAACAACAGAACGAAAATACCAAGGATCGGCTATCATTGTGGCTACAAAATGTAAAGGCGATTGCAACATATCTAACCATGCAGTAAACTGTGCGATGACCGCTCTGGCACCTACATCCCAACAGGCAAATCAAGAGATAGCGGCAGGGTGCCTGGTGCTGGGCGCTGCTGGAAACAGGCCATGCCCATCTACGACGCCCTCTACAGCTGGGCCCGGTACCTACCCCCGCACGCGACGCCCAATCACGCAGCGCAGCACTTTTTGGCGTACTTGATGAGTCCTCCAGCGTTATGGCAATGCTTGTGCTGCACTTGCAGCTGAGGAGTAGACGCACACCTCGCGGTCAGACACAGACTGGAGTGGACAGGGCGGAAGAGCTGGCGCTCGTTCATGCGCATGCGTGGCATGCCTGCCCGCTCAGCAGACCTCGCGCACGCCTTTGCTGTTGCATCCAGACCGCACCAGACCAGCCCACCACAATCACCGCGTGCCCTCTCCTCTGATGACACATGCGGGCCCAAGCGTACGCGAGTGCGCACGCTAGAACGCATACCACACACGAACACACGCACACACACACACTTGCACGCGCACACGCACACGCACGCGCATGCATGCTCCTGCAAAATTTGCAAACCCTGGCCGAGCGTTCCGAGCCGCTGACGCTCCGTACGCTGCGGTCGTTTTTGTTTGAGCTCATCCGCCAGACCCGCATCCCGTTCAGTGGCGGCCCATCAGCTCGTTGCAGCTCCTGGGAATGCTCGACAGCCGCGCGCTGGACTTCGAGCGGGTCATTGTGCTGTCGCAAGGATACAGTCTCGCACGATGTAGTACACAGGTTCAGTCGAGGACGGGCTGCCGTGCCACACGTTCCTGTGTAACGCCCCTGGTCCAGCGCCGCCCACCTTTGCGGCTGCTCCCGGAGGAGTGTCGGCTGCGTCCAGCACGTATCGATGGCCTGGATACTGCGGTAGTATCGCTCGCACGGCTGCGGAAGCGCGGCTGCGTGCGGGGCGGGGGGCGGGGCGTGTTGGTGGCGGCACAGGTGGGGATATGGTTTGGGGTGGAGGCGAACGTGCGTCTGCGCGGAGGTCCTCGGCCGCGGCGCAACGCCGACGAGAGACCGTGCGGACGCATTTGGAGCCCTCGAAGGCTAACCTGAAAGCTTCACTAATAAGTGCTGCAAGTATTAAGCATACCCCCTAAGGAAGTAATTGCTGCAAAGTATTTTCAAATAATTCAATAGTATTATCGGACAATGTGATCACACCCGCTCTTCTGGCCCGGTTTAAGCGTGGTGCTGGTGTACCGCTACCTATAATAACCGGCGTCTTTAAATACCTCACCAGAGGCCGCACCGATAGTGAGGTTTTTGGTCCGTAACAGGACCAGCCGCTGCGGGCTGCAGTTGTGCTGGTGCCTCGCTGCAACCTCGCCGCTCACGCTTGGCACCCTGCTGCTCCAGCTTCCGTACTGCGCTCCGCAGCCTCCCTGGAGCACACGTCTGCGCCATTCATGTGTTGGTCCGTGGCGTCCCCTTGCCGCACGTGGGGATCACGTCCTCGTGGAAGCTCGCGATGAAATTCTTCACATCCTTGTAGAAGACAGCGCCCGAGATCAGCGAGCTCTTGCCCGTATAATATTCGAAGCTGATATCGGCCTGCGTCGAGATCGGCGGTTCGAGATTCACATTGCCGCCGGTGACCGACAGGTTCGTCGCGTTGAAGAAGGTCGAGGGCGCAAGGTCGGCGATCGACGCGCGCTGCATCGTCTGCGACCCCGACACGCGGATCAGGAAATCGTCGCGGTGACGTTGAACGCGATGTTCGCGTAGGCCACACCTCCGTAGCCGTCAAGGAGCGATGAGAATTAGCGCTCGTCTTCAGTGATCCACTTTGTCTCAGAAGGAACGCAATAATCCGCAATGAGGCCCAGATAACTCATTGTTTTATTGATTTAGTAGAGGCGATCTGAGGTGTTGTGAGCGCCTCTGGAAACACCGGCTGGCCGGGGCTACCGCGGGCGCTCCGACTCACGAGTGGGCGGCCCGGTCAACGACAAAATGGTATTATGATTGAATCGAGCTGGCGGATTGATCACTCTTCCGCACCGACGGCACCTAGATGGCAGCACCGACGGCCGAACCAGTCTCAAGACGTTCCTGAACGCCCGAAAGTATACTGCAAGCTATGGAATGCCCGAGGATGCAGTTTGAAGAAAATGTTTATGAAGCGGCCGGCGTTCGTTTCAACCTGGCCTCTCCGAAACAATTGGGAGAAGTACTTTTTGAAAAATTAAAACTGGACCCTAAAGCCAAGAAACAAAAACCGGGCAATATGCCACCGGCGAGGAAGTGCTTGCCAAACTGGCCGCGGAACATAAATGCGTATCAGTGCAAGGCTGAACATTTGCGGTTGTTGGAGCTGTGGCGCCATCATGTGTATGTTGCAAGCGCCGTGTCGACAGGACCGCAGGTTGATGCACCCGTGCTTTTCACTTCAGTTTCCATCTAGCCGGAAGCTTGACGCACACGTGCAAGTCTGCTGCGTACGGAAGCCCTGCTGTCGAAGCTTGGGGTGTGCTGGATGAATGGTGGCGGTGCAATGCACTCGGCATGCCGAGCGTCATTGTTCCCCATGCTCAACTCTGCATAATCCACCCGGCAGGTTCCTGTGAACAAGCCTACCTGTGCAGACACCTCGTCGTGTTGTCACATAGAGGCCTGCCAGAGGGCCAGTTACCACTCACGGCAACCAACTGAGTAGCATGGGTAATGATAACTGGGCCGCCGTGAACCGCATACTAGATCAATGTGCTATATTAATCACAAAACGCAACTAATCATGTCACAAATGTTTGGGCACGACGGTTCCGGGACCAAGCGAGACCTAGAGGACAAGCTACAATGTCCTTGGTAAGCCGCTGCGGCAGGTTCGGAGGAACGGCATAGGAACAACGCATGCATCAGTGACCTCATGGAGGCAGGAGTGATGCGCGTAACGTAGCCATGCTGTGCACTAAGGAGAGCGCAAGTCCTGCAGCGCGCCACTGCCGGCTGCATCGGCAAAACAATGGTTGTTTTAGGCTTTGTTGCAGTTACGCGTTATGTGTGCAGGGGCGGCCGACCACAGTCCTGCACCACGGCGGGTTCCAGCGGGCGGCTGCTGATATCGTGCTCGCTTTCTTAACTGGACTCGCCGGCAGCTGTTGGTTGAAGCGGAAGTGTAAAAAATCAACTGATCTTGATGGTCACCTGAAAAATCAGGATTTCTTTGAAGTGACTAAATATCCTACTGCTAAATTTGAAATTACCAGCGTAGGTGCTTTAGATACTACAACAACTAAGAGCGTAGTAGCTGGTGGCACTGACACCGGTGCGTTAACCATGACCATGAGATAACAGCAAGGCCCCTTTAATCTGCAATTTGGGCATCGCAGCACGAAGTCCGGCCGAATGCGGGCGCGAGTTACACGGCAGCATGGCCGTCTGCTGTGTCAAACCACAGCAATATATCAGGTCGGTTCTCCTCTCTCGTCTGCGCGGTTCACCTCCCCCAGCTGGGCGCCGCAGGTATGTTTCGATATATCCAAGTAAGCTTTTTAATCTCGCCAAAGAAAGATGTGGATGTTGTAAAGCATGGTTCAGTGTATTCCTGCCAATAATCAGTGGTCGCCGAAGCCGCCTCGTCAAGCTGAGATGAAGTGATCGACAGTGGCCATGACCTACTATCCCACACTACATTTGAAGGATCGTCGTAATCACGGGAGTCTTGTGATGAAACATCAAACAGAGGGGCCATTGAGACGCGCAGAAAGGAAACGGAGTTTGCAACGGCAAGTTGAGACGGATATGAACTCTAGTGTGTCGCAGCCCTGGGGGACAGCGACAATCCCGTCACGCGGGTGGTGAACACCGCCAGGTCGCCCGGCGATGTCGCGCCAAGCAGTGGCCCGCGCCGGGCCAGCCATCGACGCCATCTCGCGGCGTGTCCTTCGGTGACGGGCAGGATCAAAAGTCAAGCTGCAGCCAGTATGCGCGCTGCGGCAGCCGCGCCAGCGGCGCCCGCCTTGCCGCCGCCGCCAGCGTCGGTGCCCGCCTCGCTGCCGGCCACGCCGCTGCTTTCTGCGCCCTGTCCCACGGTGCTGGAGCTCATCCAGGAAACCTCGTCCTTCACGGCAGGCAGATGGGGTCCGGTGGGGGTGTCTGGTTTTGAAGGTGGTGTACAACCATCCTGACAGAACGAATGCGCAGGCCCCAATACTAGCAGCCAGCCGCTGGGAGTGCGTGGGTTGTCAACCAGGGGCGTGCGACAACACCGGCGAATTATTGAGCATGACGTGGTCGACGTTCCCGGGACCGTCATGGAACAGGTTGCCTTCCTTGCCGATCTGGGTGGAGAGCGTCATCACGCACTCCTCGCGCAGGGGGTCGATCGGCGGGTTGGTGACCTGCGCGAAGGCCTGGCGGAAGCAGTCGTACAGTGGACGGATGCGCCTGCACCAGCCATCGGCACGTCGTCGCCCATCGAGCCGATGCCTTCCTGCTCCCAGCGCTTCGGCCAGCTGGTTGCAGCACCGCCTCCTGCTCCTCGCGACTGAGCTGGAAGCGCTTCTGGAACGCCCTGGGTGGTGAGTGTGTGTATGTGTGTGTACGCGGGGCAGAGTGGATGTGCAATGTAAGAGAAGACCAACACCCCATTGGCATCCGGAACAGTAAGTGAATAACGCCCCTCCTCGTCTGACCCCGAGCCTTGCAATACCACCGTCACCCCCGGTAGTGGTTTTCTGGTATCATCCATTACCCGGCCCGAAATCGTTACTTCCGCTGACTTAGACGCGGATTCGCCCAGGTCTGGTATCTCCTTTTTAGAAATCATTGCCACTGATGGGTCCAATCGATTGTCGACAGCCTCTTCTTTCACCCCCCCCCCCAAAAAACACCTTCGACCCTGCCCCATACAGACCCTCTCTGGCAGGCCGGGCTCGATATGGAGCGTTGCTGTCGCACCAGCGAGGGCGTCGGCCATGATGCAGCGCGAGCCCGAGCTGGGGCGCGCCGTGAGGGGCGTATCGACGCCGTGGACAATTCACGGGAGCAGGTCGGCGTGGGGCGGCTGTTGGGAATACAGACTTAACCCAAGCCCTGGAAGATGCCGGCTTTACGGTTGCCATAAAAGCTCCGGTACCCAATGCACCCTCTATGGTAGCCGCCCTGGATGACCAGCCCTGTTCGACACCACAGAGGGCTCGGCTGCTTGTCATGTGGGCCCAGATCAACGCATTCTCATTCCTGGGACGTTTTGTTCTTGCCGCCTGGTTGCAAGCCAGCACAGCACTTTGTGTCCGCTGCGCCAGGCTGATCTTCTGGTAGCCCGGCATCCACATAACCTACAGGCCAGTTCCCCTACGCACCAAAACCCCCACCATTAGGTCATCTTCCCACACTATCACACTTGCCCATTTCCTTTGTCACCCCCCAAAAAAATGCTGCCCCTGCTGGCGTGGCTGCGGACAACCGGATTGGCCGCATCATGAGCGGCACCCCGTCTGCACAGTCATGGACCAATGGAGTCCCAGATCGACGCAGACACAATGCTGGCTCGACGCGCTGGGCAAGGCGGGCGACTATCGCCGCGCGCATATCAAGCCTCAGGATGTCGCCGCCTACTTCACCAAACGTCGTGCCGATCCCGACTGGCGCGCGGTGCAATGTCACGATCCCGCACAAGGTCGCGGTGATGGAGCTGGTCGACGATCCGGGGAATATTCGCGGCACTATCGGCGCGATGAACAACGCGCGCCGGCTGCCAAGAGCCGCGGCGGGTCCCCCGTCGCCACCTGGGACGGCGGCCTGGCGGCGGTGGAGGCGATCGAGGCGACCATCGACGTCGGCGCTGCGGAATCGCCCACCTCGACCCGAGGCGCTGGGTGATCCCACGACCACAACGGAGCGTTGTGGGACGACCTGCTGACCGCCAGCGCGCGGGCCGCGACAGCGGACGCGCAGGCGGGCCGGGAGGGCGCGACGCCGGTGCGCTGTGAACCGTCTGGTCATGGCGCTGCGCACGTTCTGGACGCCAGAGCGCATGACGGGTGCGTCGGTGGGCGCGCAAGGGCAGGGTTTGGTGGGCGTCGGGTTTGACCCAGGTGGTTGGCGCTGGCGGCGCCGGCGCGAGGATGGGGCCAGTTTTATAAAGGTTTACTGCCAGCAACCACAGCTCGACTGAAGCTGAGCACCGACACCAGGCAATCTTCACTCCCCCCTCACAACCACCTGCTGCACACCCCTCCTGAAACCGACTGAATCTGGTCGCATTCCGTGTGCAACGCTTGAGTCCACCGCACCCCGAAGGCCCTGCCTGGCTCAACCTCCCCCCACAAAACATTGATGCCCGCAGCTACCTGGATGCAGTGGAGGCATGCCTGCCAGACGCACTGCCTACACTGCGTGACATCATTGCCCGCGCGGCCGCACTGCCAGGAGGCGCGCGCCCTGCACTACTGCGCACCCTGGACCGCTTGGAGCGCGCCGTGCCCGCGCAGCTCGTGGCTGAGGTGGCGGCGGCGCTGGTTGGGGGAATCGCGGAGGAGCGCGTAGCGTACGGGGGGCGCGCTGCGCTGGCAGTGATGCCGCCGCGGCGGCTGGAGCGCAGTGTGGGGGCCCTCGTTGAGGTGATGGGCCGCGCCTGCGTTGATGCACCGCTCTGCAGGGTATCCGTGTTCACACTCGCTGGTCCGGGGGCTGCAAGCTTACCAACGTGTCAGCGGCACCCGTGTTGCTTTTCTTCTGGAGTTCTCTCGGCAAGCTCAACAATCGGGCCTCTGCCAGCAAGCCGGCCGACCTACAGTGACTGGCGATGCGCACGCAGGTCCCCCGTGGGCCCGCTCACAAACCCTCAACTAACGCTGTGCCGCAGGCCCTGACCCCTGAGCGCCTGGACGCCCTTGCGACCGCCCTGCCACAGCTCGCGGGGCTCCTGCCCTCAGAGGAGCAGATGCGCCAGGGCGCAGGCCACGCCGCCGCAGCGTTCCGCACCCCCGCTCCGGCTGTGGGGAGCCGGCCTCGAAAAGCAGCAGTTCCCCGGCGTTGCCCTGTTGCTGCGCAGGGCGATGTGGCCAGCCGTACGTCTCGGGCGCGCCATCGATGCGGCAGATGCTGGTCGGCCGGTCGACCTCCTGGCGCGCGCGCGCCTGCGCATCGTTCGCTGGGCGTGCATCTATAGGCCGAAGGGCTCGTCGTCGACCCTGCGCTGGCGGAGTCCCGCTCGCCCGGGACGCAGGTGCAGATCTGCTGGATGCCGCAAGCGGCGGTAAAGGCGCTCCACACCATGCACGATATGCCGATCAGTTTGATGCGATTCCACCGGTCGGCAATCATCGCCACGGGAACGCCCATCGCGGCGTAAAACAGCGCAAAGGCCAATCCGGTGAGCAGGCCGAACTGCGTGCGCTGGACCAGCTCGGCCCGGCTGCCTCGACAGTGCCACGACAGACGCGGCCCGCATGCAGAGCAGCGTCCCACCAGTCCGACTAGCAACCCTGGGGGCCAGCCGCTGGCCGCGCGGCTGCGTGTGGGCCGCGGTGCAGAGGAGGCAAGGCCGCCCGAAGCGTGCACGCGGTTGCGGCCGCGCTGCTCGAGCCCCATGGTGCGGATGCTGCAGCGCGCCTGGTCGACGCCGCCGCAGTGCCGGCGCGCGCTTGGGCGGCCGGGTGGCGGCGGTGCCTGCTGCGGTGCAGCTGAGCTGGTCCTTCCACTTTCATGTCGCCTTCACCACGTCATCGGTGAAGACGATGTGGCTTGATGCGGTTTCGATGCCGGAGCCCATGGGCAGGCTGATGGGAGGCTCACCACCGAAGCGCAGCTCCATGGGACGGGTGGGGTCGTAATCGCCCTCCTCGCCGGCAACTGGTGCGGTCGAGCCTGCATGTTGTGGATGCGAGAACCAAATCCCATCGGCGGGACTCAGATGTTCAGGAAAGGAGCCGTAAAACGACCAGCGGAAGGACGAGCGCCACCCCCCAACTCGCCCAACGATGCGGGCGCGGTTGGCGGACATAGGCCCAGAAATCCGACAGGCCGCCACCAACATCGACAGGTTTGAATATTCGCATCATGACAATTTAGGCGATGCCGTCGCAATATGCGAGGGGTTCGACGATTGCGTCGAATAGATGCCCCGCCGCCAGCGATTGCATACCGCGCGCGATTGCAGGCATGGGCACTGGCCTTTGGCACAAATGGCTGTGCTGCCGTCAAATGGAAATCGAGACAGCATGTGGGCGCTATCGCCGCTAACCGTGACGGGTTGCAGGCCTCGGCAGCAATCAAAGGTCGTTCGAAGCCGTACCGCTCATTCAACCACCCCACTCCCCAAACCACAGGTCACACACGGCAGCAGTCGCCCCTATCCTCATACTTCTCCGGACGGTACTTGCATCTATGGCCAACAGGCGGTATACCTTTGGGGTGGTAACGTCACCCCTGGGTATTTTCTACTTCAGTACCTTCTTTCCTGGTGAATGTTAACCTGGGCCGTGCCCGTATCCAGATCCAGAATGACCTCACTATTGTACATGCGTTGCAGCTGCAGGTTCGCTGTACTGCACCAAGCAACCCCTAAGCACCTCCACCACAAACACTCTGTGTGTGTCCACCCAACTCTGTTGTCGGGCTGGTGCTGCGGGCCATCTTGGCGATGCGCGCCATGTCGATGTCCTGCTCGTAGGGAATGGTTTTTTGCCAGCTGATGGTGGTGTCGATGGTGTTGTAGGGGCGTACCCAGCCGCCGTCGAGCCACAAAATATCCACTGAGCCGTAGCCCGTCATGAGTTCCTGGATCTGGTTGTAGGTAAAATCCTGAAACTTCTCTGGCAGCAGCTCCGTGTGACTTTTTGATGTTGCACGGTCTACAAAGCAGCGAGGTAAACAGTAGGG
>NNCB01001578.1:0-10239 GCA_002317545.1 Scenedesmus quadricauda | reverse complement strand
GACCTGATGCGTGCGAGGCGGTGCATCGGAGTCCCTTGCAGGAAGCACGAGCAGCACTTTCTTCACAAGACCTTAACGCGCCAGTAAGGGCTATTCAGGATGAGCGCGCGGCGACGCCTTTGTGGGCAGAGCTCTGGGCTGACCGCCAGTCGGAGCCTGCGGCAGCCCGCCCATGGGGGGGCCGTGGACAGGCAGATGTGCTGTCCCCCGTGCCCCGGTCCTCTTGTTCCCACGGATGCAAGCCTCGCCCTCATGAGGGTGACGCACCAGGGAGCGGCAGCTGGTGCTCTTCCCAGTCATCGTCAGCGATCCGACGCCGTCTGACCAGCGCGACCTTCTCTCCCTCTCCCTGCCCCCGTTGATGCTTCTTCCCGCCAAACCAGGGCGTGCCCCAAGACGAAAGGCCCGAGTCGATCACGGCCACGGCCATTGGTGCCGAAGGATACGCGGCTGACAGAACCTTGCGGCCGCGGCCGGCGCCGGCGCAGCGTCCGCGCAGGCGGAGCCGGTTGCAGGGTCGTCAGGAGGCCGTTGACCTTCTGGCCGACGCGCAGCACCTCGGGTGGACTGCGCGCTGGTGATGATGGAGTGGTCGGGAAGATGCGCGGCTGAGCGGTGTGGGGTCGAGATAGAGCCGCTGGAGCGCAATTTCCTCGTCGAGGCTGACAAGCTGTTCGGGATCGACCGCGAGGCTGGAGCGGAGGAAAGAGGAGAGGTTCATGATCATCGTCTCGGCTTCGCTCTTCGACCCCTTGAGGACCAGCGTCGACAGCGAATTGAGCGTGTTGAACAGGAAGTGCGGATTGACCTGGTAATGCAGCGCGCGAAGCTGCGCATTCTTGGCTTCCATCCGGAAATGATTGGCGCTTTCGATTATGTGTTGGTGACCACGCCTGCAGACGTGCAAGCGATCTAGGGCGGACGTGTGCACTCTATCGTATGTCAGCGATTCGCATGTGTGATTCCATCAATTATACGTCGTGCGGTGCGAGATAGTCTACATCGGCACCTGTTGCAGGCCGCTCACTCCCCGCCTCCCTGACCACCCGCGTGGGTTGAGCTGAACCGGTGACGGCTGGGCGCCGCGAGGTGAGCAGGGCCGCGAGCGAGCAATGATGCACGGGATGATGGCCTCCTCACAGTTTGATATAACATGCAAATGCCGTCAGCAGCTTTGGCATGGCTCTCGCGGTGCCATAAGCAATCCGCACGGCGCACGTGGTCGGGTGCCGTCCTCCTGGACACAGGTCAGAGCACAGAGCCCACATGCGTCGTAACATAGCGGCTGCCCATCAGGCGCTGCCTGAGACTCCGACGCCTGCCGTCTCCGGCTAAAGTGCGTGCCAAAACGAAAGCGGCCAGCCGAGGCTGCCGCTCAACGGTGGCGCCTCTACGCTGGTGCAAGGCAAAAGGCAAGGGGTGGCCGGGACGACTGCCGGCAGTTCATGAAGTTCTTACATTCGATATGTGTCACGGACGTATTCGCGCTCGCATCCCATCCCCGAACGTAGATGCGCATTTGAATTCCACTGCCAGCTCCCAGCTCCCAACGAACACCTCAGCAACTGAAAATGAGGCAGCAGAGGCGAATTTTAACTGACTGAAACCATGACTTCATACGCTCGAGATTCACAGTTCATGTGATTCTTGTGAGTTCAACTCTCACTTCCGCATGGCCGAAAATCACTGGGATCAAGCAAAGTAGCAGCTCACCTGTGCGGCAGCGTGCCTCTACACGGTTGCACTGCATTGAACCAAACAAGCTGACGTTGTTTGGAAAATGTCTCATGTACACTCAGGAAGTTGCCAAGTCACGGCATGTAAAATGCAATGTTTTGATAATTGATTATAGCAATCAGCTGTTGAGCTGCAATGATTCAATCACAAGTAATGCCCCCACACGCATCGTGGAGCTCCTGCTGTCGATGGCGACACCGCAATCAGATCGGCATCCAGCATCCCGCGCACCCCGCGGGCGGCCGCCGTCCAATCTTCCTCCCCAAGCGCCGCCTGGTAGAAGCTGGTCTTGAGATCTTCGAGCTTGTCCATCGATGCCTTCAACCCTGAAGCACCCCGCGCGCGGCCCGCTCAGGCCCTCGCGCACGCGCGCCACGTCAGCCGCATCGGTGTAGTCATCGGTGACACGCACAGCACCCACCTCGAGTCCTCGCCGCAGGCCCAGTGCTGCTGACCTTGGCAGAGCCGCACAGCCGCCCGGCCTGCGTTGTTGAATTCACGCTCGTCGGGGCCGGCGGTCCGCTGCTGCCTCCTGTTCCGGGGCCGGAGCCGCCCGCGTCGCCGTACACCGCGCGCGCGACCGCGGCCCATCGCCGCGTCGGCCTCGGCGGGCGTGCGTCGAAGAGCGTCCATTGCCCTTCAGGATGCGGTGTCGCCGCGCGAGCGCCTCGACGTCTGTCGCGGTCGGCGCCCGGCCGCTGCCTGTGATCTATCCACTCGTCAGGCGGCCTCAGCGCTTCGTTGGCCTGACGCAGCGCGACCTGCAGCTCCTGCACCTGGTGCTCGTGGCGGCGTTGCTCCTGCTCGCGCTGCTCCTTTACCGAGGTCCTGTGCTGCTGCAGCTGCTGCTGCTGCTGCTGCTGCTGCTGCTGCTGCTCCTCAGCTCTGTCAGCCGCGTGCTCGACCACGATCCAAGCCACGTCGCGACAGCTGGCCGCCGACGGCCTGATCGTGGCCATGAAGCGCTCCAGGCTGCAGCCCCACGAGGTTCACCACTGCTGGCAACTGCGGCGGGGTCGCCACCCTGACCGCGCCCCGACAGATCGCCCGTTCGGCCCTTGCGGCACCGTCCGTGACCATCGCTGCCGCCGCTGCCCCCGCCTGAGGCGGGCCGCCGCAGCTGCCTGGAAGCTGCTGATCTTGCTGCCCTGCCGGAAGACGACCGCGCGCTCGGGCCGTCCACCACCTTTGCAAACTTATCGAGGGGTGCAGGCAAGTGACGGCGGTCAGGAGCGCCGCCCACTTCTGGGCAGGGTCGCGGCTGTGCAGCTCGAGACCCAGCGCCGCGGCCGGCCGCCCTTTCCTGCGAGCGCGGTTTCGAGGGTAACGCCGGGGTGTGAGAGGTGGGGGTCGGCGGCCGCGTCCGGCATGCTTTCTGCAAGTAGTTGAGCCGTGCTGCAGCTGCCCAAAAGGCGCGCACGGCGTCTGCGGCACGCCGAATGTTGCCATTTTGACAAAACGCACGCGTGTCTGAGGCGCCTCACCAGACAGCGGAGGGGCGCTCAGCGGCCCGCCTCTTGCGACACGTATGCGCGCCGCTTCCGGGGCGGCATGCAGCCGCCGCACAGGTCAATGTCTTCGCATACTGTGCACTTGTACCGGGATTGCAGCGCTTGTACAAGGCCGAGGCGGTGCGCAGGCTTTGCGAGCGCCAGCCAAACTCGGACGCACACGCGGGGTGGCACGTGGCTCTCAGGCCGACACCTCGACCTGGCTGGCCGATCCCCGACGGATCGAAACGACAATCAACGGGCCGATCATGCGCCAATATTCCAAGGCACCCGATCATGGCTACAGCCCGGAATTGCGCCGCACCGGCAGCGGCAGCAGCAGCAGCAGCAGCAGCGAGCCGCAGCTGCAGCAGCAGCCCAGGGCAGAAGCGGCTGCAGCTGCAGCAGTGGCAGTCGCTATACAAGGCTCGCCGACCTTCCGATCCATCTCGCACCATCGCAGGTAACACCATGCTGAATAGTCCAACTCGGATATAGTCGGGCAGCTTGGCAGCGATAAAAATGTCTCCGTAGCCCAATGCATCCTGCTGTGACGTACAATATACCATTCGATAAGAAATTGATGGCGAATGGGTAGATAGAGATGAGGTGCATCTGCGAAGGCTCTGAAGGAAGCAACCGTTTTGATGAAGCGGAGACAAGCGGCGTCACACATTGTGGCCCAGGAGGGGCTCACCTTGGTGCAAAGCACATTGGCGCAGCGTTTCCTGCAAAAGCTGAGCATCACGTATCTGCATGCTTGATCACAGATATCAAATATGCCTGCTGGCTGGGAAGAAATCCCTTATATGGAAGAATTAGCCGTTCTTACCGAACAATGGCTCAACAAAAAAAATATTGGCTGATGCGTGTCCCTTCAGTCCATTCACTGACTGAATAGAACTACCTGGCTAATCCACTTCACCCGGAGCATAGCAGTCTTAAGATTTTAGTCGCGGCCTTCTGGGAACTGCTGACATTGTTGCTCACAGGCCCTCCTCTGGTTGTTTCACATCCACCAGCCACACGGGCGATCCTCGTAGCCTGTCATATCATTCACAGCTCCAGCAGATGTTGCAGCTCAGGGTTGCATGACCAAGCACACGCGAGTCCAGCCCTGGATCTTTCAGGCTGGAAATGAGTTTGTTGAGCAGGTAAGGCATATAAACCGTCTCTACCGCATCTTTCCAACAGCATCAACGATCCTGTCGTGTAAAGGAATTCGCTTGCAGTTGATGTCCTTGGGCCCAAGTGCACCCATTCGGCAATAGCTTCCGCATTCAGAGCTTTCAGCTTTTCTTTAATGAAGTATTCTACGGCCTTTACATCATGGTTGACCACTTGTTTCTGTTTTATTTCCGCTGCTTCGCTGCCTTCATGCCTGTCAGTTCTTCAGCCACCAATACCTGGGTCAGTGACACCAGCCTGGAGCACATGCCGAAGTGCTGGCTATAATTTGCAGCTCGCAACACGGCAGTGCCCCTGATCAACCTGTTTTTGAAAAGCATATATCATTGTCAGTCGCTTTGGATCATCATTCGGGCCATGTACGGCCGGTCAAGGGATCGCAAGGGCATAACGGTCGCCTCGTTCTTCGCAGGAATCGGTGGATTTGATCGCGCATTTGATTTGAACTCGAACGCGCGTCTGTATATTCAGTGTGAGAAAGATAAATTCTGTCGTTCGGTTCTCCGACGGCATTGGCCGGACGCGACCTTGAGCGATGATATTCGCGCTATTGACCCGCCATCGGTCCCGGACGCCGAAGTCTGGACGGCAGGATTTCCGTGCCAGGACGTGTCATTGGCACGTGGGAATCACGGTAGAACAGGTCTGCGAGGGAATCACACGAGCCTCTTCTTTGCCTACCGATTGGCGAAGACGCGCTGGTCACCCGGTGCATGAGCTGCGCCGCGTGCCCCAGCTACGCTGCCGCGCCTGCTGCGCCGCTTCCCGCACGTGTCGTGCGCCCGGTCCGTGACGCCGGCCCGACGGCACACAGCATGCACCGCCGGCTTCGCCGCGGCGCTCCTGGCGTGCCCGCGCCCTCTGCGGCGCCTCTCGGCCGCGGCCTCCCACCCCGCCGCCGCGGCGGGCCTCTGCGCTCTCGCGGTGGGCAGCCCTGCCGGCGCAGCCCGGGCTGGACATCCCGGTCCTCGCTGGACTGCCGTTTGTCATGCGCCTGCCTGCGAGCTTGGCGCGGCCCTGCCGACCTGGCTCACCTGACCGTTGCCGGGTACCGCAACGGCGGCCACGGGCTCGAGGGGCTGCTCAGCTGCCGCGGGCTGCGGTCGCGGCCCTGGTCGGCGTCTACTGCAGCGCGCTGCCGGGGCTGGGGCCGCTGAGCCGCCTGGGGCGCCTGGAGGTGGCCAGCGCTTTCAACCTGCGGGAGCTGCCGTGCGACATGCCGGCTGCCCTGCAGGCGCGCCGGCCATTGCGATGTCGAGACGCGCCGTTCCGATGGTCCATGCGCGCCCTGACAACGCACGCACGGTGTCGGCTGGTGGTCGGGGCTGGCGATGCAGGCTGCTATCCACATGTGTGCTTGGTCATGATGTTTACCAGTTACATTCAGCCCCCTCTACCCCGGCCTCCTTCACCGCGATACCCCGCCAGCGCTATCGCCCTCGCACGCCATGTCGACGCCATTGAGCTCGGCGTACATCGACGGATACAGCTCGGCCTGCACGCCGATCAGCCGCATGTCATTCTTGATCCCGCGCGCCGCGGCGCCCTGCCTCGCGGGCAGCAGCCCGCCGCCGCCGACAGCACGGCGGCGCTCATCAACCTCGCGGAGTCGGCCATGGCCGCCTGCCTGGCCTGGGGGAGCTTCAAGCCGGAGAGCCTCGACCTGAGCCGCAGCTCGAGCTGCGGCGGCTGCCGGCCGGCGTGGCGCGCCTGTCGCGCCTGACGCGGCTCGCGGCCGACGGCTGCCGCCTGGACGACTGCGAGGGCGCGGCGGCTCGCGGCGCGCTGGCGCCGCTGCTGGGCTGCGGGGCGCAGAGGCGCTGTCGCTGAGGGGCGTGACGGGCGTGCCGGCAGAGGCGGCGCTGCCGGCGGGCATTGGCAATCTGTCGAGGCTGCAGGTGTGCAAGGGGACGGCTCCATATCGAGTGCGGCGCCATCACTGCCGCGCAGCTGCTGCGGCTGCTGTTGCTCCTGTTGCTGCTGCTGTTGATCTTTGTATGAATGTGTTGATCACCGGACTAATTTGGTTGGTGGTGCACAGGCGGCGCACCTCAAATCTTTCCGGGCCGCATGTGTCTTGTGAGCCGCCAGGCAAACACGAGCTTGGTATGTTTTTTAAGACTGGTCCCCGGCCTGTCGCTGACCGCAGACTGGTTCGACATCAGGATCAAGGACGCCATCCGCGCCATTCCGGCGGCTCCAGCTGCTTCGCCACCCAGCCAGAATCTGTCGCATCCCTTCTGCGACGATTTCACGCGGAGTCCGCTGACCGGCGAAGTGACCTTCCTGTCGGCGCAGCCGATCAATACGGGCCGCGAGGAAATGAACGGGCTCGATCTCGGTCTCGTCTATGGCGGCGGTATCGGCATGCGTGATACTCGCTCGACGTCAACCTGACCGACCTCAACAAGGCTCAAGGTCTGCATCCTGCCTTGCCTGCGGCATGCATGCTGCCATGCACGCTGCTGACGCCGGGGCGAGGGCACGCGGCCTGCGAGGTGCCATCACTTCAGCAGCCGATGTCATGTCGGCTGTGCAACTTACCGGCAGCCCACTAGATACGTTGTCCTGCAGCTGTGGTTGTAATTACCAGACGCTCAGCCTCGACTTGACGACTTGTGGTTGGCAAAGTTCTTGACCTGTCGTGTGACTCATCTCTTTTTCGGTGTGATCAATTTGTTAGCTCAGATTTTGCTGCTTTTGACGGTGCGTTAATGCTTATTAAGCAGTCGTGCCGCTGCTTTGTGCAGCTTGCCAGTGCTGTTGCATGCACGGCAGGATCTGCAGGGCTGCAGCACGCATTAAGGAAGGGGTCGACACTCATCAATTGGCGATCAACATGTGTGGCGCGAGCCCTGGGCCGACTCGGCCAGGGACATGCTGCAGGTCTGCGGCTGCTCAACCGGGTGAACTTGCTTGACAATGATGCTGCCATTTGCGGCTCACGATCAGCCTGTGCCCTCCCCTCGGATTCGACATGTCATGGGTATAATCGCCGGTAAGCCGGGCGAAGATCTGACTCCCTCTCAACCTCGGCGAGGGTGCCCTCGACCTGCCGAGAACATGGACACATGCAGCGGGCCTGTGCGGAAACGACACCACTCTCTGCCGCAGATAAAAAGCAACTTTAAAGGCATCACCTTTTTCTGCAATGACAGAGCAATATGAGGTCCAAGAAGTAAGACGCTCATACTAGCAAATTCTGCCTGCATAACTTTCGAGCTTGAACCCGGTGCGCCACTTCAATTTCGATCAGCCCTATACGCGAGCATTCTGGACGGCAACCCATTCAAGCCTCCGCCGCCTCGCGACGCTATCGTCCCGGCGGACCGAACGTCATCGTTCCGAACGTCCCGCCGACGGTCGATGCCGACCGCATGAAAAACTATGAGGTAGGGCTGAAAGCCGACTTTGCCGACCGCATGGTTTCGGTCGACGTCGCGCTGTTCCTGATGGACTGGACCGACATCCAGGTCGTGCGTTCCTTCGGCGGCGTGTCGGGCGGTGCGAACGGCGGCAAGGCGCGCAGCAAGGGGATCGAGGGCAGCTTTGCGGTGCGTATGCTTAAAAGTGGAAGCTTGAGAAAAGTGGTATGCTGGAGGCCAAGCGAGGGAGTCTGGGTTCTCTTCTTCGATGCGCAAGCATTTGGTGCCGAAGCGGCGTGGTCATCAGGAACACCGTTTCGCACACACGCACCGGCTCTTCGAGGGAACGGGTGCGCCCCAGATGTGGCACTGGCGCCGGCACCGCGTGGGCGCGAGGTCGCCGCCGCGCTCCAGGTGTCAGAGCCGATCGCGAACCGCGCGCTGTCAGCGGTCGGCGGCAGGGAGGCCTCAGCGGCGGTGGCGTGAACGCCATGCGGCGGTGAAGTGATGCACTGGTACTTGTTCGCGCTCGGCTGCCGATGAACCATGATCGCCGACCGATGGCGCGTCATGCGTCGAGGCGAAGCGCCAGTGCGGCGCGACCCCGTCGGGCAGGCCTAGGCGAGCCTCCACGAAACCAAGCTCATTGTCGACCTGCTTTATGAAGGCTGGGCACTCCCTCCGCATCGGAAATCGGGGCGGACGGAACGGTTGACGTCAGCAAACGATCAGGCCGAGAGGCGCATATGTCCGAGAATTACGGGGTGCGGTGCCTTGAACTCTTTGTACAGCAAATCCGAAGGGAAGCATTCACGGCCCTTGTGGCGCTCGAGATCTCGTGTGCTCGTGCACCCGCCACCATGGCGCTGCACCGCGCGGCGGCACTGCTGGCCATGGCCCTGCTGGCGGCCTGCGCACTCTCAGCACCCACAGAGCGTGCGCCGTGGCAGGCCGACGACGACACCGAGGTGCCCCTTACCGCACTCCGTGCACGCGTTGTGCGCCGAGCGCGGCGTTACCCGCAAACCCTACTTTTGCATGTAGGTGATGTCGCAGACTCGTTCATTGGCGGCACGCTCCAGGAACTCCGGGCCTTTTACTCTGATGTTTTCAAAAATCAGGCGGTCTCCCGGTCTTGCCCTGCTAAGGCTGATAGCCGCTCCACCCGCGAGCTTGTAGTGCTGACCTGTGCTTGCACTTTCAATAGCGGCGCCCCCCCAACCACCCTCCGTCATCATCCTCCCGGGCTGTTCAGCCTCCATCCACGAAGTGGGGAGGATCGCCCGTCATGTGCGCTCCCCCACCCCAAAGTGCTCCATCTCTCTGGGCGATCCAGCGCGACCTCGCTGTGGAACCCTGCTTCGCTAATGCCCATCAGTACTGCCCCACGGGCCTTGGACTGGCCATATGTCGCTCCTCGAACCCGCGGCGACGTGGGTTGCGCCGCTCCAGAAGGCGCGCATATGCAGATGCTTAAAGGCGGTTTCCGCGGCAGGGCGCACCGGCACACGGGCAATGTCGTCTATAATGTCGCGGGGGGGCGGGGCTATTCGATCATTGGCGGCGAGCGCTTCGACTGGAGTCGCGCGTCGATTTGGCGCTTGTTGGCGGGTCACGACTGTCGCGACCGCTCTGCGCATCTCAGCTTGTGTCGGCATCGTCTTGATCTAGCCTCGGTCGCATTTCACTGTGAAGGCTGCTTCAGGCTGGGATTCTTGGATTGGACTTTCAAAGCGCACAGTAATCGGCAGAAATCCCGATTTCTGTCGTCTCTGCCTGGTCACTTTTTCTCGATCGGCCTGAGACTATCTCCGTCGAATACTATGGCCCGCACACGCCCACGGCAGGCTCCGCCTGATCCAGCCCTCAGCCTGGGCCCGCAACACGCCGCCCTCTAACTCGCCCCTGCCGCAGCGCCTGCTGGGCTACCTCGCGGGCGCCAATGAGGACGACGCCACGGCTGCTGCCCGCCACTGTGCCGCTGGAGACAATCCTGTTCCCGGCGACAGGCGGTCAGAGACCGTCGAGGGCCGCTTCTGCGTCGCCCTATACCTGCCAGAGTGCGCGCAGGTGAGTGGCGTGGTAATTTTCCTGCGTTGATAGGCGCGTGCTGTCCGGTGCTGAGCTGAGCAAGCATCGAATGAGATCAGGTTATGCGGCGCAGGCCCCGCGCGATGGCAATGGGCCACAAGTCATGCATCCTGCTGCTGGCTGACACCCTGGGCGGCCCTAAGATGCCAAGCGGCACGAAACTCTCCCGTGCAGCGCTTGTCACAGCCAGCAACACTTCACGCACTGGATTATTGTCTGCAACACGCCAACCTTTTTTGGCAGGACCGTCGCCCGAGGCCCACTGACCGCCGCGTGCGCATCGTGCGTGCGCGCACGACCGACTGGTTCGTCGTCATGATCCGCACGTCCCTCATTGACGAGCGCGCGGTGATCCACCGCGCCTGGGA
>NNCB01001577.1:0-10239 GCA_002317545.1 Scenedesmus quadricauda | reverse complement strand
TCCGTGATACTAGAAATTCGAAGGGATGGTGGCACCCCAAAAAGTGGCTTTGTCCATGTACCCCAGGGTGTTGGCACACGCGCCGTTCAAGGCAATGACTGTCGGCGCTGGCGTCGCGGTGGGCATGCTGGCAACGCAGAACGCCGAAATTACCGAGATCGACATCTTGTCCCAGTTACGGCGAGTAGGTCTAAAATGTGGTGCGGCAGACTCAAGTGCTCGGCAGTGAGGTCCCTTGCGACGCACTACGGCCAGGCTCCAGTTCGCTCACGTGCAGGACGTCAGTACTTCTTCCATTCGGAGCAAGTTCAGTACATACCGACAACACGATAATCAACAAGATTCTCGACTATGTCCAGGCACTGCCTTCTTTGCTGCCTGGTGCCATTAACCACTTGACTGCTTGTCGCATGCGTTGACCAGGCAAAGCCTTTTTTTTTGCAGCATCATTGAACAGCCTGAGGCAGCATGCCAGCCCCAGGTGTTGTGCCAGCGTGCCGTGTCAAGCGATTGGCACCACTTTGGTTGGTACTTGTCTTGATCCAGGGGGATGGCACGCGCAGCCACGCAGCCGCCCATGCACGGCAAACGGTGGAGTGCCAGCACGCCGGCGAATAATTATGACAAAGAAACGGTGCCTTGTACCGTGAAAAAATGAGCGCAGCGCTTGGGGCCGCTGCAAATGGGTGTGCAGTTGCTTAGATGGCACCCAAATCGCCACTTCGATGCACCTTGCCTTGGCTTGTCGGATTAACTTACAGTTTACCATAAGCCCGGCGCGGCGAATCCTGCTTTTGCGCCATGGCACGGCTCTTGCTGGATAAGTGGTGATGCTGAAAAAAATCGGACGCCTGTTCGTAATCAAGACCCGCTTCGAAGCGTGCCTCATCATCTATGCCCTCGCCGTCGGCGCGATGGCGCGCGGGGGGGCTGTGAGTGTCCGGGGCTGGGTGTTGCGGAGCACGTGTAATACAGCATCGCCAGGTTTCTGTAGCAACGAGATAAAATTACCTGCCTCCAAAAATAGTTTCCGTCTTCAATACACTAAAGACTGTAGCGGGTATACTGTTCACCGCTTCTCAGGGCTGCTGCGATCCGGCAGAAAGACCGGCCTTTACCGCGTGGGCCGGGGACGATCGAAAGCCACGATCGCTGGCAGGCTAGATACCTTTCTAATCAAGCAAGTCACTTACACGTGTAGAACCGCAATCGCGCGCGGGCAGCGCTTTCAGAGAAAACATCCTCAACTTATTGCAACAATCAGCTACAGGAAAGCAACGCACACACCCACTCACTCACACACACCACTAGTGCGTGGGGTCATGTTTCGTATTATATCCTACGTTGCGGACTTGACCAGCAAACAGCGGATACCGACCCGTCTGGCTTGTTTTGGCCCAAGACTTTCCAGGATGCGGTATGAGTCGTTCAGAATTCCGGTTACGGGGCTACCTGGGCAGGCCCGGTGGCCAGCCTGATGATGGAAAAGTACCTGACAGATTCTGTAGACGTCAAAAAGAAAGGCTCTGGCGATGCTGCTTGTTTCCCTTCATCCTGGACACCCACACCCACCTTGAAGTACTGTGCCTTGCACCAGCTGTTTCTCCTGCGGACGGCGCGGTGCACCACGCCCATCGCGTGTATCGTATACCGCAGGTGCGCCTGGCCTTTGACGTAGTTGCAGCGCCATGGCCAGGGTGTTGTCGTAGTCGTTGGTGCTTGTAGCCACGCGTGTAAGAGTGGCCAAGGTGCCGTAGATTGGGGCTTACGTGGCTGGCAGTTGATGGCACGCATCGTGCAGCACCGACTGAGTTTGCTGTGTTGTGCCTGTGCACGGCTCCCTGTCTGCCTCTTGGCGCCTCGCGACGCACGCACGCAAAATCCTACGATACGCTGAAACATATATTTGTCGGCTGCACAACACAGGTGCCTATGGCTCGCCGCACCTTCTCGGCCTCAGGGTACGCGTCGGCTGTGGCAGAGCTGGGCTGCTCGCCTTCCACCTCGCCACGGGCCGGAACGGCTCGTCCCTGCGAGCCGCCGGCCAGCAGGCAGAGGATCACCGTCCATGGCGTCAGTCAGTGGTGGTGTTGGCGCGCCCATGGGGCGATAAGGCGGTGCAAGTCGGTCTGACCTGCTGACCGAAGAGATCGGCGCGGTCTGCGTTTCCAGGGCGAGACAACGCCGGCCACACGATGATCAAGGACGCGCATGGCACGTCGCAGCAAGCGGGGTGACGTTGGCCGTCGTGGCGCAAGGTCCTGTCGCGGGGCCGTGTGCGCGCGAGGCGTCGGCGTATCGCACAACATCAGGCCTCGAGATACAGGATGTCGGCGTCGGCGATCACGCCGCATGCAGCGTCCGCCATCTTCACCACGCATCGTTGGCCGAGAAAGCTGCGCAAGCAGGGCGGAGTGTCGGGTAGACCACTCTGTGAGGTGGTCATGTTGCCGGCCACAACACAGGCACAGCAAGAAATGTTTGTCAGGCAGGATCCTGGCAGTGTACGCGGGCGGCAACAATCGCAATGGACGATGCCGTGTTGAAAGCACCAGGGCGGGTGTTTCAGTGCCACACACGCTTACCTGCCCAGCCTGACGTGGTAACCCCCCAGAACACTGTCTGAGGCCTGGACAGCTTCCTCTGGGTTCATTTGAACGCTGGCCCAGCGAGTATTGGGGCCCGCTGCAGATCGCGAGGCAATCGGCTAACCCAGGTGGACGCCATGAAGGGATGCAAGGTGGGACGGAAGCGAAGCACAGCTTGATTATGGTGCCAACGGGCGTGCAGCACTGCTGCGGTGCTGCAAGGCTGCGTGCCGGCGGGGACCGTCCACCTTGCGTCAGGACAACAGCGCACATGGCAGCGTTGTGTTCGTATAGTAGGCCGGCAGTCAACTGACAATAGGAACTTCAGCCAGCGTGGCGCCGACCATTTCCGACAAGGTCTGCGAATGCAGCGTCGGGGTGCGCACGATCGCACCGTCAATTCGCCGCCGCGCGCCGCGCCGCTGTCGAGGCTCGCAAGTGGCCAGGCAAAGCGTGGAGGTCAGATGTGATGGAGGGGCAGCATGGTGCAGCACGCGATTGGAAGATTGCGGCGGGATCAAGTGGGGAGGGACAGGGTGAGCACCGCTGGTGAGCTGAGCGGCGTCAGCATCGGAGTTTCAGACAGGGTCGGTTGTCTTCTCGACGCGGCCGGCATCGCTCGCACCCGCCGCCGCTCTTGATATTTCCAGTGGATCCGTGCGATCGGCTTCGAAATCCTTCGAGGACCATTTGCCAGCTCGAGTGTACTCCGCATGCGGCTCGGCCACAGATGCTCTGCGTACTCGCCAAATCCCTACGTATTATTTCCGGATCATTCTCAACGGTCCACAGACGTAAAATGATCCTTCCGGCGGTGTAATGCGCCTCAGCCAGGTCCGCGACAAATAGTTTATAATAGTAGTATCAGAGGATATGGCTGTCCAATTAGTGACAGCCTGATTCACTTTTGTTTGTTGGCAGACGCGCCGTCGGTAATTACGTTAGCGCTTGAAGTCAAGCGGGGTGGCTACAACGTTGCCAATGTCTAGAAAGAGAGGCGCGTTTGTGCCTGGTGGTTTCCGGCTCCTCTCGCAAGCCTGCTAGCCGTGGCCCGCTGATACCTCATGCCCGCTCTCTCCCAAACATGCCACAGGCCGGCTCATCTACATGGAATCTGCGCCGCCGACTACGACGATGCTTACAAACTGCGCCAGGCACGCGCCATATGGACGAAGGTTGTGTGGCGGGATGCACATGGCAGGCTTGGTTGGGCTCACACCACCAGCAGCAAGAGTTCGCCCAAGCGCCAGCAGGCTTTGTTGCATGCGCAGAGCCAGCAGGAGGATGTCTGTCCGCCCATGGACACGTGGTGTGCAATTGCGTCCCGCCAGCAAGCAGCCGTTCATGATTGCGGCTGTGCCCCAACAACAGCGCACCCAGCACCAGCCTGCAACCTGAGCATGCGTGAAACAACGCCAGCCCGTTGATCAGCACAAGATTGTCAGCAACCCCCTTCCCGAAGCCGAGGCCCGGATCGACGATGATCTTTGCCGGATCGATACCCGCTGCAACACACGCCGCAACGCGCTCGGCCAGCATGTCGTAAACGTCGAACAGCACATGGGCGTATTCGCCGCCCGCATGCGGATCGCTCTTGGCCGACGGTGCATGCATCAGCACGACCGGGCAGCCCGTAGATTGTCAAACTACATTGTTTTGCTACCTTGATTGATTGCCATAACGGGTCACGTGTGTGTGCTGTTGCCTCCATGGGCACACGCTGGTCGTCCGCTATGGAAGCTGCCCTGCGCCTGTTCTGACCGCGGGAACCATAGTAGTGACCTGCATCGACCGTCGCATCGCTATCGGCGATCACCGCGCCGTTCCATCGTGCCTGAAAGATCGCCTCCTGACCGAGACCACGGGTGTGACGCACATAATTAGAGGCGGAGCTCGAGCTGAGAGTGTAGGACCGACATCGTGTGATATTGTTGCACACAATCACAGTGCGTGTGTGGGGGCGTGGTGTGCAGGATTCTCGCCACGCTCCCCTTGCTGCGCTTCCATCGTGTTGGAGGATATTCTCATCGGCTTGCGACCCTGTTGTCATTGTCATCATTCGGTTCCGCGGCCGGCAAAGCGCCTTCCCCGGAATTCGTCGGCGCATAGCCCGGCACCAACGTGCGAACGACCAGCATCGCTCTCGTCGGCATCCCCGAATCGAGCGCCGATGGCGCTTCTCGTCCGAGCCATCGCGACAAGTGTCCGGCCAGCCGAGGCCGCGCCGGCTGAGGTCGACGCTCCAGTGCTCGGCGCAGACGTTCGCATCGGGCGGGTTGCCGGCGCGCGCCTTGCCACGTACTCGTTCGCAGCCGACGGCCCCGCGCCGTTGCTTGGCGCGGTCGGCGGCCAGCGCAAAGGCTGAGAGCGAGAAGCGTGGTCTGGTTCATGCGTGCAACATAATTCGTTTCTTTCCCGATGGATTGCAAAGATGACCTGGATATCGGATAGATTATGCAATCCATGATCAAAATTGACGCTCGCTCACACGCGCTCCCACCTTCCCGCCCCGCCGTGCGCCCCTCAGCAGCGCCGTCCCCCTGGCGGCCGCCGAGCTGCCGCCGCTGGCCCCCGAGGCGGCCCGCGGTGACCCAGCGGCGGCGAGCTGCGGCGCGGCCCGGAGGACCGCTGCTCCCCGGGGCGCTCGCTCCTGGATGGCCTGCACTTGCCCATGAGAGGACGCGGTGCCGGAAGGGCGGCTCGAAATCAAATGGACGTGCAGCGAAACCGAAGGCTGCCGGGTCACCTGGACCGAGAGCGGCGGACCGCCGGTAGCGGTTCCGACGCGCGCGGGTTTTGGCTCGAAACTGATCCAGACCACGTGGGTGCAACTTGGAGGCCGTCTTGGATCCATGATGCTATGGAACGGCGACCTGAGCCTCACGCTTGTCTGCCGCGCATCGCACACCAAGAGCGGGCCCACGATCCGCCGCCGACAGCGGGCTGCCCGGCGAGCGATCGACGCGGCCGCGCAGCGCGCAGATCATCCACGTCGCGCGACCTGGCGGTGAACCCGCATCATGCGACGATCAGCAGCGCCGACGGGCGAGGCGCGGGCACGAATTGGCATGCCGCGGCGCGCCAGGTGCGATTCCTGTGCCGCCCGGCTCCTGCCCGGTGTACCCCTCGACCATGGACCCCCCGGTGCTCGTCCCATCTTCAATCTTGGTGCTCGCCCCTCACAGGTCTGCCAGCCGTTCGACCCCTCCAACATTTAACTTCGAACAAGGCCACCCAGAACAGGCCGCCCTCTTCGCCTTCAAGCTCGACGCCCTCCGGCACCTCGGGCCTCGTCGCGCCCGCCGCCGCGGCCTCGGCCGCAGCGCACGCTCGTGCTCGTCAACGGCCGGCGCCACGTCGGTTCGGACGTCTTGTCGAACGCGGTGTGCCCGACACTCAACACCTTCCCGACCGACCTGATCGAACTGCGTCGACGGTACGCGGCGGAGGCGGCCAATTCGGCGATCTAGGGTGGGTCCGACGCGCTCGCGGCGTACGCGACCATCAACCTCAAGGACTTCCAGGTGGGTGAGGCGGCTGCGGCGCGCGGTGTGTGTGTTTGTGTGTGTGGGGGGTGGGGGCTGCACGTACGGGCACGTTTGGATGTGTCTGTGTGTCTGTGTGTGTGTGTGTGTGTCTGTCTGTGTGTGTGTGTGTGTGTGTGTGTGTGTGTGTGTGTGCGTTTGTGTGTGTGCGCGCGTGTGCAAGGGAAGGTGTGATGTACCATTCTTGGACGGGGTGGCGGGGTGGCGGGGTGGCGGGGTGCGTTGGAGGGAGATGGGCCCTTTTTTTGTCAGAGCTGAACTCCCTGTCGATTGGTTGAATCGGGCTGCCGGACGGGTTGTTGCAGGGCGCCCAGTGCAATGCAGTGGGCCCGCCTTCACGCCAATGGCTTGACGCGCCACCGCCCCTACCTCTCAACCTCGTGCCGCCTTCGCCGCCTCCCTCGGTCCATCTCCACTACCTCAAGCCGCGTTATTTTACCGCAAGAGCATGATGCCGATCGAGCGCGACGGCTCCGCCCCCGTCTCACGGCTTCGCGCAGGGCCAGCTTGGCGACATCGTCTTCGTCGAGGTCCCCGACACCGGCGCCGCTCAGCAAGGGCGGCGACGCCGCGGCGCTCGCAGATGCGGTGAAGGCCGCGGCGCTGGCGCTGCAGGGCGCGAACGTGCCGCACAACATGCCATTGCGGACTTCGAGCGCAAGGTGTACCGACGCCGCAGTGCAACGCGGACAAGCAGGCGAAGGGGCTGGTGCCGGAGCACCTGCTGGACACGGGTGACGTTCGCTGCCCGTTACTCGGGCTGATACTGGTATCGAATTTCGTCTTCCCCGGCCGCCTCGTCGCGCTCGGGCGCGCGCTGCTGCGTCGCCCACCACCCTGCGCGAGCGCCCCCGCTACCGCACGCCCAGCCGGAGGCTCATCCGATTTTTCCCATCCGTATCATCCGCGCAACCACTCCGCAGGCGTCAACCCGGCGGTCTGGGAGGTGAACGGCCACATGGTGCTCTTCCGCCAGGCTGACTACGACGCGTTTGACCAGGACCTGGCCGGGAGCGCTGGCCGCCAAAGTTTGCCGAGGAGCGGTTCCTCGAGGTGGCGGCGCTGGCTTCGGCCGCGGCCCACGAGCAGGCACGCGGCCCGAGCTGCGGCAGAGGCCGACGTGGGCGGGCTGGATGCCATCGTCTTCGGCTGCGGCAGCTCCGGCAGCTGCGGCTTGCGGCGCCTGAAGTGGCGGCGGTGTGTGCCTAGGTGCGGCTGTAGTGGTGCCTCCAGGCCAGGTTGGGTGTGGCCGGTGAGATGGCTCGGCCTTGCTTGTCGTGCTGGTGTGGCCTCTTAGGGGTGAGGCTGTTTTGCGGCCTCAGGGTGGGGCAGGCTGCCTGCCGGGTGGCACCGCCCGTCAAGCTTGGTTTCTGACCTTTGCATGTGGCGCAGCGCAGGAGCAGGAAGCCGCCTTGGGGGTGCGATCAGCAAACCACCGAGTTCGCCGATTTTTTGCTGGACCGCACTTCAACGAAAAACGTTTACGGGATCAGTACCGAAATCGGCTACGAGAGCGTTTCGCACTTTCAAATGCCAGTGACTCAGTACGGCAATACGTTCTCCAAGCAACAGCAAGACCCCTCGCCCATAACAGTAGCAGCGGTTTTGTTGTGCACTTACATGACACGTCAGGCTGCTGCAGCCGTGCTTTGTTCAAGTACAATAGTCCGGTTATTTAAAACGTTTTTGGGACTGAGCTACTAAGGCTCAAAATATCCTGGTCGGAAACCCGCTCGCCTTTTTGCTTTTACGACATACGCCATCCTCAACCTTATACACCACCGCGTCGAAATATGGCATGGGCCGCACAAGCGATTGACGAGTGCAGTTCAGCCATGACAGCCGCTTGCTAAATGCAGGGTGCCGGCGCAGCAGCGAGCGGCCGACACTTCAAAAGCACCGGCCGGAGCAAGGCGTGCGCTGAGAGGTGACCCTGCATGCGAGAGGGGAGCCTGCAAGCTGAATGAAAGCATGAAAGTGCATCAGAATCCCCTGAGGTCTGGCGGGGGCGGTCACCCCAAAAGCTCGGTCGCTCATGTCGATCTAGTGCTGCAAATTAACGTACATCACAAGAGGCCACAAAAAAAGTAGGCCAGCAACTACCGCCGAGCGTACCCGCCATTTAACGCGCCGCCGCTACCGCCGCCGCCGCCCCGCCGCCGCCGCCGCCGATGCGGTTGAGGCTGTCCAGACATGCTGACCCCCGTCACGCCCTCCTCCTCCGCCTTCAACTTCTGGCTGTGCTGCTGGCGCTGCGAAGTCAGTTGGCAGGGGTTCGTGGCGGTTGGGGGAGTGGTTGGGAGAGGCCACGCGGGATGCCATGCACCACACTGCTAGCAAGCAGTGGTGCTGAGGCAGGGGCGCGACCGGCGATGCTGAGTCGCCTCCTGCCGCCCCCAGCCGTGCTGCAGTGGCTCGACAGCGCCGGCCGCCATTAGCGGCATCAGCGTGGCACCCGGCCTGAGGGCCAAACCTACAACCGATCAAGGCGCAACCTGACGCAAGCACCTGCAGCAAAGGGCCGAAACGATTCAAACCCTGGACCCAAACAATGACCCCGTCGCCCCGACTCCTGCGCACCTGCAGGTTGAGGCCCCGGCCCTCGCCGATCACGTTGAGCAGCCACAAGCTGCACAGCAGGCTCAGGAAGTGGCCCAGCAGCGTGTTGGTCGCCGCCTGCACCAGGAACACGTCCAGCGCCAGCACGGGGTTGTGTGCCGGCCGCTGACGCCATGAAGGGGTTGACGCTGGCGTTGGAGAGCGTCTTGGCGACGAGCACGCCGACAGGGTGGAGATGCCGAGGATGGTGGAGCCCATGCCGACGACATTGATGAGGACACCCTTGGTGATGTTCTCGATGACCTGCGAATCAGAGTATGGAAGAACCAGAGGCGAGTGTCTTCAAGCCGGTACATGTTTAGATAACAGATGGGTACGGCACCAGTAGATGAATGGGGACATTGTGGCTTTACAACGTGTACCTACGTTATTCATGATTCAGGGGTTCAAGGGTGGGTGTAGACCAGGCAGTCTCAGATGCAAGGTGGCTTAGGGGGTGACGGCCCCACCCCTCGGGCCAGCTGGCGGCGGCATCGACCGCGACAGCGCGCAGTCCCTTCACCATGCCACTCGTCGCAGATGCTTCCAAGCGCATGCGGACCACCATCGACATCGACGTGACACACACGCACACTGACGACACACGCCCTTCACGCACGCACTCATCCGCAAAACCACCATGAACACCCGCGAGCCCCTCACCGTCTGCCAGCCTCCGCGCACCGTCTGCTTCTTGATCTTCGCCACGTCAGCGCCGTCCAGGTACTCCTGCATTCTCATGTCACCAGGTACCATCCCTGCACAGCGGTAGGCCCTTTGATGGAAAGAATATCGGCGGGCGTGATGCGCCTCGAGCGTCGCGGCTGCGAAGTCTTGGCAGGAGGTTCGGCGCTTTGACTGCCAACGCCGCGGACTGGTGGTGTTCTCGGCGGGCAATTCCGGCTTCGCCAATCCTTCCGATACCGCGGCGCTGCCCAGCCAGCCGGGTCCCAACGGCACCACGCCAGCGGCAGACCTTGAACGTGGCTGGCTGGCGGTCGCGCTGGATGGCACGATTCACCACAACTGGATAGGAAGCCTGCCAGGATTCCAATGACGGTCAAGTACAGCGACGCCTTGGGGCCGCTCTGGCGGGCGCAGTGAGGCGGCGGGCGCGGCGAACGCGGGGGCAGCGTATTGGGGTTGGTGACCCTTGCCACGGATAGGTTGCGGTGGATGCGCGGGTGACGCTGGGCCGTTGGCGACCTCTGAGCAGCCGCCGTTGGGCTCGGCGGCGCCGTGCCTGCGGCCGACCGCCCGGCGCACCTGGGATGTGAACGCCACGCTGAACAGCAGGATGACGCCGGAAACGATGGACAGCGTCAGCTGTATCCAGAACGCCAGCCAGCCGTACCGCCGCATCGCCGCGGTCGCGCGCGCGAGCGCCGCGCGCGCGGGCGCGGACAGCGGCTGGCCGCTGGAAGAGGAGGCGCCGGGGGGGTAGGAGAAGGTGTCATCGGGGTTGCGGCGGCGCTGACCTGCGGGAAAGGGGGGGGCGTGAGGAGGTC
>NNCB01001576.1:0-10239 GCA_002317545.1 Scenedesmus quadricauda | reverse complement strand
CCCCTAGGTGCGCCTTTGAAAGGAACAAGCACATGGCTGCTAAAGACGTCAAATTCTCGCGCGACGCGCGCGAACGCATCCTGAAGGGTGTCGATACCCTCGCCGACGCGGTGAAGGTCACCCTCGGTCCCAAGGGCCGCAACGTCGTGATCGACAAGAGCTTCGGCGCGCCCCGCATCACCAAGGACGGCGTCACCGTCGCCAAGGAAATCGAACTGAAGGACGAGTGAGGCCTGCGGCGCCGAGCAGCGCTGGTCCATGGTGCCGGGTTGTGGTGGGGTGGCCGGCAATACGACGATTGGCGGCCGCAGGCCTGGGGCTTGGCTCTTCGACGCAGAATAGGCGAATTTGCTTCTTTGTACGTTCTAGCGCAGCGCGAAACTCCTGTGCATGGGCTTCGAGCATGGCGCGGGCTTCGAGACATGCGCGAATAGACGAACGGGAGTGCCGATTTCTTCGGCAAGGCGCGGCAGCGGAATATCTTCGGCGTGGAGGACGCCGTCACGAAGGGCAAATTGATCCATCATTTTTATCCTGGTCATCATTCCCGTTCGCCCTGAGCTTGTCGAAGGGCCGTTCTTTCTTTCCACGTTGCAGGAAGAAGGACGGTGCTTCGACGAGCTCAGAACGAACCGGAAACGCTTGAAGGCTGCTCGCAGCTTGGACTCAGCCCGGAGGCGGCAAGTCGAAATCGTCGGGTTCGCGGCGTTCGGATCGTTTGAGAAGGCCCCGCAGTCGACATTGGAAAATCAGCGGATTGATGCGCTCATTGACGCTCTTCTTTAGTTCGACAAGAGGCAACTCAGCAAATCCCCTTGGCTGCGCCGGCAATGTTACGCTGACCATTGACAAAGCCCACCGATGCAGCAAGTTGTGGCGGAGCAGGCAAATGGAGCACCGCATCGACGCCGTACTCGCACACGACGCTTGATTCCACATGACCTGCCATCCCATGATGCACAGCGGACGCAGCTCATGTCAAACTCCCGGCGGTTCTTGGGGCCGCTCGGCGTTGGCAACCGCGTCGCCTATGAACAGCGGGAGGAGGAGCCGCCAGTCGCAGAGGGGGTGAGCGGAACAGCAGTCCCTGGCGCCATGAGACTGCCGGCGAACGCGAGCCAGCGAAACTGGCAACGTGCACAGCCAATATGCCTATGACTGTTGATGAAGGACGACGGCGGGCTGTCTCTTCCCGATTCTGAACTACCGCGACGGTAATCTCAATTTCCTCGAGGATCTGCAAGCGTCGGACGACACGGTGAACAGCCTCTCGGACGGGGCCCAGCTTGGCGCCACGATGATGGGCAATATGCGGACTTCATGCTGCGGATCGTGGCGAAGGACATCGATGCCTATGAGGCGTTTTTCTTCGACAAGCTGAGCAAATTGCCGGGGGTGCAGGAAATCAACTCCACCGTGGGCTGTGCTGTGAAACCGAAATCGACGAACCGAGCGACCGATGCACTACGATTGTATTGAAAGCTGGCGTGTTGTGACATCAGCGGTGCCGCCGGTGTGCGCCGTGCCGGCGGTGTGCGGCGGGCCAAATCCTGAGCAGCGAAGCTCCAGGCCAGCAAGTGCAGATACATGTTTCGACTGCTGTGCCGCCGCCTTGCTGGCGACTCGCGCCGACGAAGGGATTTGCGAAGGGGTCACCGCAGCCGCGCCCTCACCCGGAATGAGGCCGGCGATGCCGAGCCGCGTCTCCGCGGGGCGGCCCTGGCGATAGCTGCTATCAATTGGCACGCCGCTCTCATTGTACCCCGTGTAGTCAAACACCACCTAGGGGCGGTACATTGGGCGGGCAGCCGGATGGCGGGCGAGTATTGGAGGTTGGCGTGCAGCGACTGTCGCGGCGCGCCCGTACGCAAGGGGTGGTGATGGCCGTGTCGGGGGATATGGGGAATGACGGGATCAATACGCGGGCAATTTGCGCTCGTGATGCGGCAGCAGGACTACCAGGTATTAGCGGCAAAAGTTTCGGGTCGGCACCGGAATAGCGGGTTGTCTCGGAACAGCTGCGCCCCAACGACCGGCCGGGCCGTGCATCGGATGGCACGTGCACCCCGCATGCGCCTGCGCTGGAGGACTGCGCCGTGAGATCGTCGCGCTTCCGATCCCATTGCCGGCAGATGCCAGACCAGTACCGCCGAAAAGCTATCCGTCACCGAGAAAGTCGGCTACAGCCTCGGCGATCTCGCCGCCAACCTCATCTTCCAGACGCTGGTCACCTTCCTGGCGTTCTTCTACACCGACGTGTACCGCATCGTACTCAACACCCTTTCTCCAAACAGCCGCGGCAGCCTCGCGGCCTTCAGGCCGCCTCATACATGGGGTGCGAAACCGTCCCCCGCTCACTCCCCTACTCCCAAGCCCGTCCGCCGCTTCCCCCGAAAAAATCCGAGCGAGCGCCATCACCGTCTGACCCGTCAGCCGTTCCAGGTTGTGACGCCGTGCGAGATCGAATGCAATTGCAGATCATTTCCGCCGACGAGAGATCGTCGAGCAGGACGACCGTGCAATCGCGCGCGGCGAAGAAATGCTTGAGCGCCAGCACCTGACGACGATAGCGTAGCGGGTTTTGCGCGAGCAGCCGAAGTTCCGAGAGGCTGTCGAAGACAATGCGCGTCGGATTGAGCGCCGCGATTTTCTCGAAGATCAGGTTGGTCGTTTCGCTGAGCTCGATTTCGGCGGGATGCAGGATCGCCTCGTGGCTTGGGCGGGGTGCGCCCGCGGTTTGGGGGGATGCGCCCGGCTCTTGCACTGCTTGCGAAGGCGTCACAGGTTGGCCGCCTCGTTGTCCGAAGCGGCCTCTAACCTGAATCTTTTTTGTTTCATTAGGTATGTTCCATGAAATGTACTTGGTCGCGCATGGGAGCGGGACGGATCGACAAGCGCGGGTGTGGCTACACCGGTGGCTTGACGAACTGCATGACATCCCCTCCTCATGGAGCCAGATCGCATCTGGGTGCGATTCTTGACTGGAATTGTGTGCTTGCTATGGTGTCGCCGCGGCCAAAATGACACCGCTGGTCAAAACCCTACCAAATGCTCGGGCACAAGGCATGCTGCGGCGCAAACCCCGCGGCGCGCTTGCCCATGATGCACCAAGACGCGCCCCCGCTGCCGCCGCCAGATTGTGGGTGGCCGGATGGCCAGCCTGCGCTCCTCCAGCAATGCTCCGGCGTTCCATGTGGGGGACGCAGTCGGCGGCTCGCGCGGGCGCCGCCGCCGTCAGCTGCGGCCCGCCGCGGCGAGCGCTGGCGAGGCCAGCACGCGCAGCAGGGTGTCTCGCCGCGTCGGCGCTTGCAGGGGTGGACGGCGGCGGCTCAGCAGTGGTGGAATCATGGCGGGATACGAGCGAGCACGCGACCTGCGGTGTGCACGAGCAGCGGCGCAAAGCAACCATCACCAGCGGATCGGCGGCATTGTCGAGGCGGTCCTGAAGGATCGGCAAATAAGGTCCGCGGAACAGCGCCAGTTCGTCCGCGATCTCGTCGTCGATCGCGGCATATTCCTCGCGCAACGACTGCCCCGCTTCCGCCATCGGCGACATGGATCGCTCCGAGCCCGGGGGCCTGCAAGCGGTGGGTGTGTTTTGTAGATGAGCAGAATGCTTCGACAACAATCGGTGCAATGTCGTAGCCCGAGCAGCTGCGGATCACCGGCTTGAACGGATGTCATCTCCAGCTCAAAGAGCTGTTGACAGCTCAATTCACCGCAGGCATCTCATCAGTTCTGTTTTTCACCGCCTATCTGGTCATCGGATTCGGCGCAAGCTGGTCAAGCAAGATCGGTTACATGCGCGGCCGCGGTCGTCGGATTGCTGGAGTGATGATGGTGGGGTGCCTGTCGTTCATTCTCATGTTACAGGTGAAGGCTCAACTTGCTCATAAACACAGGGCCGACCACGCCCTGAGCTGCCTCCCGCACCGCATGCATGGCTCTTTACCGGTTGGTCAAATTTTAAATATCGCACCGACCAATGTGGCCCCCGGCCGATGCACTCAAATTATCCTGCAAAAAGCATATTCCTTGCGTTCAGAGGAGGTATCATACAGGAATGAGCCCTTTCTGCTTACAGGTTCTTCGCCGGGAAGGTCGTGGGCGTCTGTTCCGCTTTTACGGCCTTCCGTTTGCTGTAACATTGCTTTCCATGGTATTATCTATTTTTAGTTTTTCTATAATTTGTTCATATCGCTTCCGGAGTGTAAGCTACAAACTTCCCGGCATAGTGAGGATGAGCAGAGCTATGATCACTTCTGAGCCGGACGGGACTCATGCCGCATTTACGGCTGTGGCAGCTGTTTTGTTTGTTTGTTTTTGGGGGTGGCCAGCCCAGCTCCCGTCATGGGGCGAGCATCCTGGGTCAATGCGGTGCTGCTGCTGAAGCTCGAGCGCAATCCTCACAGCTCCCAGCGACAAGCACATCTTGGGTGGGCCGACATTGCTTGCATCCCCGTCTTCAGGCCTCCCTCCCTGTCGCCCTTGAGGCCTGCTACAAAGACGGAAACCTGCCTGAATTACCTGCCTGTATGCAGAGCAGCATGGCCAGAATGCACATCATCCGCGCGCAATGCGTGGACTGGTGGTATGACGTTCGGTTTGTGCTTTGTTGTGGCCGCATCCTGCGGGTATCTGCACCAATGAACGCCAGTACCCTTCGCGCGCATTGGATTTCGTTTATGTGAAAATCTCAGCGTTCCGAAGTGGTTTGACGCCTAGCGCCACACCAGATCAGACGGAGTGTACCTAGATCTCGTCCATGCAGTCCCGTATATGTACCGGTACATAGCCGTTTGATGTTGCACACGCATTGATTCCATTTATCAAGATGCTGCGTGTTGGAGTGGACATGCGCGGCACCCATACCGATGCAGCAGTGCTGCACGGCACGCGTGTGCTGGGGTCTGGCAAGGCACGCACCACGCCCGACGTCGTCGGCGGCATCGTCGGCGCTTGCGCGATTGCCCTCAAAGCCGCAGCACGGTGCGCAGGTCATCTTGCAAGTCGGCGGCCACCAGGCGACGCAGAGCACAGTGCCCCCCCGCTATGCCCTGGCCCTCGCCACGCCTAGTAAAAGCCACTTCGCAAAGCCCGCGCAGCCCACGCAACTGCTCAACCGCTGTGCGCCCCGCCAGACCCCGCCGACGTGCAGGCGCTGATGCTGGGCACCGCCCAGCTGGTCAATGCCCTGGTCAGCACCGCGGCGTCCGGCGTTCGGATCACCGGCTGGCCCTGCCGCGAGCGGATTGTCTTCGGTCAGTTCCTGCCCCGATAGCCGCGTCGAGAAATTGGCGTGAAAACCGGGCAAGGCGCGCGGGCGCGCGCCGCCGCTCGCAACCCGACACCCGCGCGATCAGCGGCTGGGTGGGGCCTGCCTGCCCGGTCGGCCGCGGCGGCGCGCAGGCGCCGGTCGGATCCGGTCGCGACACCTGGATATCGTCGCTGCTGAAGCTATCACAACCTGCTATACAAGCTGAAGCTGCGCCCACCTGCACCCATTCAATTACCCAAAAACAACCCCAAAGGCGGGCGGACAATAGCGACACGCGCATGACGCTGATCGGCGAATGGGCGGGGAAGGGCGAGGCGGAATGGCGGACCGAGCTTGGCTATGACCGCGGGCTCGATCGCAGCGGCGGTCTGCGGCGTCTTCTCGCCGATCAACGGGTCGCAGCAGAGGGTTCGCAGCGCGGCTGCGGGCCGGCGGTGGTCAGGCTCGCGACGGGTCGGCCGGGCGTCGCTCGGCGACTCGCTTGGGTGCCGCCGCCAGAAAATCGGGGACTGACCGCGACAAGCAACACGCCGCCTTGATGAATCTGGCCGCACAGCCGTGACCTTGCTTGCCTGGAGAGCATTTGGTGCCGTACCCCGTGCGGACGCACAAACCACCACCGCAACCACCATTAAATTGACGGGTTTGAAACGAACGACCTTTCTCATCCAGACAGGCGCGTCCACTTGACCATCTCTCACGCCCTGGGTGACCTGGGCCTGCTTGAGCGCGAGGGCGCGGCGATCCTCAATGCGGCCCTGCAGCCGCTGGCGGCGCGACTTGTGCCGCAGTATGCGGCCGCGCTCGCGCCGCTGGGGCTGGCGGGGGCGCGGCTGTTCCTGACGGGCAGCGACGGCGCGCTGCTGCGGGCGGAGTTCGCCGCAGAGGTGGTTGGGCGCTTCGCGTGGGTACGATCCGGAGGGGGGGTGGATGTGTAGGTGGGTGGATGGGCGGATAGGTGGCTGCGTAGGTGGTGGGGCCGCGTTGGTGTCTGCTTGGATCCGATGGGTGTGCCGACGGCTGGCTCAGCGGTTGCATAGGTAACAGTATCTCAATCCACGTGCAAAGATCTTTGCATGCTTTTGCTTTGGCTCTTCTTAGCGATCCAAGTGTCCTGAATTTCCAAGCGGCCCTGGAGTTGCATACGGAACCTTGCGCCTGAATCCTGCGCCCTACCCCTCTTGCGCGAACGGCCCACGCGTGGTGCGCGCCAACGTCCCTACGCAGTTCCATTCCCCCGTGCGCGCCCTAGCAGCTTCCGTCATGTCGTCAGCAGGCCCGGTCAACGCATGCGTCGCGCCGAACAGTTCGGCGTCGATGCGTTGCGTTATTATCTGCTGCGCGAAGTCAGCTTCGGTCAGGACGGCAGCTATTCGGCCGAGGCGATCGTGCGCACCGCGAACGCCGATCTTGCGAACAGCTTCGGCAATCTGGCCCAGCGCAGCTTGTCCATGATTTTCAAGAATTTGGATGGAAAACTTTCGACCGACTATGCGCCCGCGCAGGACGACATCGATCTGCTCGCGGACTTGAACGACATGGCAACGGTCCGTTTGCCGGGCGAATTCGAACAACTCGCCTTCTCGGTCGGCATCGAAGACTGGATTCGCGCCGTCTTCGCCTGCAATCAATATGTCGACACGCAGGCCCCCTGGGCACTCCGCAAGACCGACTCCGAGCGCATGCGCACGGTGCTTATGACCTTGTTCCGAAGCGTGGGCAAGACCGACACGAGGCGCTGTCCTTTGGGGGCGCCACCCTGACTGCAACTCGACGTGGCGGTCTCTTTGGGCCGCATGCGGCTGGAAGGCGGCCCCGCGGCTGCAGCAGCAGCAACGGCGGCGCCCGCGGAGGAGGAGGCGACGGGGGCATCAGATGGGGTGTGGCCGCCGGCGCAGCAGCTCGAGGAGGCGTGGGAGGTGAGCGGCCGCGGCTTTCGGTCGTCGCGCCGGCCATGACCGGCAGCGCACGTGCCTCCTACTATCTGCGGCTGCTGTCTTGCTGCGCTTGCTCCCACCCTAAGATGGCTCGGAATGCAAAGAGCAGGGCGTGGGGCGTGGCCCAGCATTTGGAAGCCAGCCAGAAGCTGCATGGGCGGCTCCTGATGTCCCGACCCAAGCGCTGCAGGGTAAGCTGCCGATTGGCAGCTCGCCAAGCCACCACATCTGCCCCAGTTCCGCTCCTGGCCGCCCTGCCTGCAGGCCATCCAGATCCGTGCTGGCAGCAGGCGTCGAGCCAGTATCCGGAGCGCGAAAGACCGCGCCGAGCCGGTATTGCTGGTGGGGCGCGGCGAGTCGCTCTGCGGCGCCGGGCTCGCCGGCGCGGGGGGAATTGTGCGGCCGCCGCATGCGAAGGTGGCGAACGCGGTGGGGGCGGCGATTCCGCAGGTGAGGCTGGCTGGCGTTGGAGTGCACCAGCTATGCGTGTTGTGGGCGCTCAGGTGTGGTGCCTCGACTGTGCGCCGTGGGCGTGCGTGCATGCACGAGCCCCCCACGCGAACGGAGATCATGACATGGGCCCTGCGCGGGCGCTGACATGTGCCCCACAGCCACTCCCACACACACACACACACACACACACACACACATACACATACACACACACACACAGCAAAGGGTGCGCGGACGCGCATGCGATGGCACGCGCGCGCGTACGCGCACACACTCATGCCAACACGCGCGTCAGCCCAACATTCACGCACGGCCCAGGTCAGCGGCAGTGTTGATGCGCTGTACAACCTCGGAGACGACGACGCGGAGGAACCACCGCCGCTGCCTGCGCCCCGCAGCAGCAGGCGCCGGGCCAGCAACCCTCCCCTCCGGAAGTCCAATCTGGCGGCGCCCGGCGGCGGCGCGCCCTGGCTGACGCCGTGCGACGCGCCACCGCCGCCGCGGAGGCCGCCGGCGCGGCGCCGGGCAGCTGCCGGGTAGTTCCCAGGACGTGGTGACCGGCGTGCCGATGAACGGGCGCAGCGAGGGTGCCAGCAGGGTGGTGACGCATCTCAGTAGAGAAGGCGTCGGCGGCTGCCGCGCCAATGGCGAGCCGCGGCGGTGAAGGAGGATACCGCGGCGGCGACGGGACTGCTGCTGTCGCGGCGGCCGCGGCGGCTGGGGCGGCGGCGGAGCAGGCAGCCGAGGCCGGAGTTCTGCAACCGGCCGCACGCGCAGCCGAGGAGGAGGGCCTGCCGCCGCCGGCCAGTCTAGCTTTCCACTCCGAGCCAGCGTCGATGCAGGCGCCAGAATGGAGCGCCGCTGACCTGGCAGCCCACAAGCCGCGCTTCAACAGCCAGGCGCGTCCGCCCCACCCGTATCACCCAAGCCACCTCGCGCAAGCGTGCGTGCGTGTGTGCGTGCAGCCGGCGCGGGCTCTGCGGCCGGCTCTCGCGGGCGCTGCTGCCAGCAGCGGGGCGCGGCGTGCATGCTTTGACTCCGCGCGGCGTCGCCTCCGGGGCCAGCTAGGGTGGTGCGGTTGACTGAATAGACCGGTGCAATTGCACCATGCAGCATGCCAGACCACCAACAATCACATGCTACCCCCAGGGCGAGTGGGAGCGGGGGATGCTCCACTTGCATCGTTCGATCGTCACCCCGGCGGAGCTCAACGTCCTGGCGGAAGGGCCGGAGTTCGCGACGGCATCGCGCCTGCGCCTTGCCAGCGCCATGGCACTGGGAGCTGCCAGCCCGCAGTGTCTATGGCGCCGGGTGCTGCAGGTGGGCGGCCGGTAAAGGGCCGCCGCGGCCGCGGGGCTGCCGCTGCATCTGCTGCCGGACGATGCGTGGTGTGCGACCAGGCGGCATGGGCGCGCCGACGGTATCTGCCAGAAGCTGCCGGGCGGGGAGGCGGAGGCGGCGGTGAGGGGCCTGGCGGAGTACTGGAAGGCGTCGCGGCGTGCAGGGCCGTCGGCGCCACGTCGGCGGATCCGCCCTGGAAGCTGCAGGCGCCGCTGGCGGCGGCGTCGGAGGCCAGGGAGGCGGCGCCGCCGGCGACGTCGGCGGGCGGCTGGGGGCGGTGATGGTGGCGGAGGTCGGGGGCGGCAACTGCCTGGACCGCTGGCGGTGCGATGGCGCTGGTGCTGCCGGCGCTGGACGCTGACCGATGGGTCGCGCCTTCCCGGAGTTGCAGGTGTGTGGTTCATGAGTGGTGGCGCGGGAAGCTGTGAGGATGATGAAGTGGGGAGTGAATTAAAGGGAGTGTCTTGGTGCTTGTGGATTTGTGTGCTTGTGTGCTTGGTGGCGTGTGTACGGTTGTGTGGTTGCGTGCTGGTGTGCTTGCGCAGGTGTCGCAGGGTGCGCACTCATGCGAATGCGTGGGGTGGCGTGAGCGGGGGTTGGATCGTGTACGTGCTTCGTCGAGGATTGCATGCGCATACTGATAGAGCAGCAGCATTCCGGCAGTGATGACGATGCCCTGGAGCTGACAGAAAGCTCTTCCAGGCTAAAAAAGGTGGATGAGAAGGGTCTGGGTTTGTGCAATAGCAAATCTTTTTCCATGGGCTCCCGTTTTCATAGATGATCAGCAGGTAGGGCCCATAATGAGCTCGAAAAAGATGATGTCGGACGGGCGTAAAAATAGTCGGATAAATCCAGCCCCATGCCAGCCTCGTCCTTCACCCCCGCTCACCTTCCGCTCGTCACCCCCGCCCGCCGCACCGAAAGATGCGACGGCCGCCGTGCCGGCATGGCGCTGACCACCTGCGCCCTGGCGATGACCAGGGCGGCCTGCTCCTCATGACCCGCGCCAGCTCAGCGACGGACGTGGAGCGCGCCCTGCGCGCAGCCTGCGACGTGGCGGGCGGCAGCGCCGGGCTGGCGAGCTCGCCGATGCTTGGGGCGGTCGCAAAGCGGGCCGCGGTGCCGCACTCGCCGAGCGTGGCGTGGCACATAGGGATGGCGCTGCTGCGGGCGCGCGCAGGCAAGGGGGACGTGGCAGAGGCGGTGCTTGGGGTGTATCGGGGTCCGGGC
>NNCB01001575.1:0-10242 GCA_002317545.1 Scenedesmus quadricauda | reverse complement strand
CCTGCCGATTCAAAGGCTGTGGACCCCGCCGCTACGTCTGGGCGCTCGCGCTGTCTCGTGCGTCTCCGATTCATGCTGCTGGGCCAGATTGCGGCGGTTACGCCGTGCCGCGCGGGGGCGGGGCGGTGAGCGTGCTGGCAGACGACGGTGTCGCGCTCATACGGGGCACGGTCGCCGCCCGGCGGCGCGACGGCGGCCGCGGCGGTGCCCTGTGTTGCTCGGCGGCCGGGGCCTGAACGTGACTGTGGCCGCGCGGTCACACGTGCGGACGGCGGAGACGGCCCGGCTGCAGGCGAGGAGGTCGAGGCGCAGCGGTGCTGCCGCTGCGGTCCAAGCGCTGGCGGGTGGCGGGCTGGGCGATCGTCCAGGCAGCTTTCGGTGCCTTTGGTGCGCTCACGCGTGGCCTCAGTTGATAACTGCAACTTTTGAGACTTTTTCGTTGCTGGCTGAGCTGTCTGAATCGCCGTTTGCCAGTGCATGTGTATAGTGTAAAGATGTGAAATAGTTTGTGGTCAAAGCGACAGCAGCAGTGAAAGATGCAGGTTGCCCGGTCCACCACTCACCAGTGTCTCTCTGGCAGCGAGGCGGCAGCTGAGCTGCTGACCAAACAGGCATCCCGAGCACGGCGCCCCAGCAACCCACAGACATTGGGTCAAACATGTGGTATTCTTAACCCCTATATCGCGACCAATTGCGAAGTTTTGACGCTGCTGGCGAGATCTGAAGTACTCAGAGGCCTGAAAGTTAGGGATCCCAGGAAAGGTGAATCGCAGAGGCCTGAAATTTCTCTTGCAGCCGCGAGGCCCATCGCACGTTGCGCGGCCAGCTGCAGGGCTCAACTGCATGCGGCGCAGCTGCTGCAGCTACTGATGCAGCAGCTGGCGCCTCTGCTCCCATGGGCGGAACTCGAGTGCATCATTCCCCAGCGCATTACCGAAATCATGGTCGGGCTTGAAACCGCTCAACCGCGGCGCAATGTTCCTCGCAGCGGCGATCGCTATCGACGCCGACCAGGCAGTCGCCAAATGATGAAGGTGGGGGGGCGCAGAGCCAGGTGCAGTACAGGTGGGCAAGCCCAGACCTCATCATGGAGTCACCCTGCATCGGCTGGCTTGGCCCAGATTGCCCTGCATCAGGCCACGCGTTCGGTCCACATTCATCGCCCCCCATTGGGGCCCTGCAGGTGATGGATACGATGATGTCAGACCCCAGCACGCAGCAGCTGCTGCTGTCGCGCATGCCGCCCCACATGCGGCGGCCCGAGGTCCTCAGGGCAATGATGGCCAACCCGGAGGTGCGCCAGCGCATCTCCGCGCTGGCGCAGCAGACGGTGAGCGGCGGGCGGCGAGCGAGCGCTGCTCAAGAGCTGGAGTGCGGCTGGCGCCGCGCGCGAGGGCCCTGCGGGGCACGAAACAACTAGGGCATGCTCCAGCAGCTGGGCGGCAGGAAATGCGTGTCGCCTTTGCACCTGCATTCTGAACACTTGCTGCCCGCGGGTGGCGTGCCGCCTGCATCCTGATTCGGCTTGCTGGTTTGCGTTGGGTCCCACGTCAGGGCCTGCACCAGGTGATGGGCGGCCTGCAGGCGGACCGAGTGGCGGCCGGCATCGACGCATCACGCAAGGCGGGGATGGACCCAGGTGAGGCCGGCGCTGAGGGCACGGCTCGCCGCCGTGACGCTGGCATCCCCGAAGCACGGCTGATGCAGCCCCCGCCACCTCAGCAGCTGGCGCTTTCTCACACACGACAATGCGCATGGCGGGCGGTGTGCCGTGCGGCGCATATGCCTCCGGCGAGCCGGGTGCAACCGCAAGCTGTGCATGCCCGACTTGATTTCTATTCGCGATCCCAACCCCGCCAGGTGTCCTGTTTCTGGTCCGCTTTAATGGAGATGAAGCAAGGGCCGGCACAACCTATCTCGGTTTCGAACCGCTACATGCAGCAGATATAGCCGATACTATCTTGACTGCGCTACCCTGCTCAGCCTTGCTGCCGGGCGCTAGCGATCCGCACCGCGCGCACCGCCCTGCGCACCGCCGACATCTGCACGGCCGTTTGGTCGAAAGATGTTGATTGGTGAGGGCACGCCGGGCACGGTCACCCGGACCAGCATCATCCCCTTCGCCGCGAGACAGTCGAATCCCGCACATGCACGTTTCGCGAACCCCTCCCTGAACATTTCGGCGACAAAGATCGTGGAGGCCTGGAACGAGGCCGCGGAAATCCTGGAGCAGCAGCAAAATGCGGAGCAGCAGCAGCAGCAGCAGCAGCAGCCGGCGGGCGGCGGCGGCGCGATCGGCACGCCGCCGTCGAGCGCGCCGGGCGAGGCCGGCGGCGGCGGGGACGCGATGCAGGCCGCGGAGCGGGCGCTGGGCGTGCGGCCCGAGGAGCTTGTGGCGCGCGCGCTGGCGCGGCCGGAGCTGCTGCGGCAGGTGCAGGACCCGGAAGTGCAGCAGGCGCTGGTCGAGATCACCAAGAGCCCGTGGAAGGTGGTCAAGTACCTGCTCAACGCCAAAGTCATGGGGGCGCTCAGGTACGGGCGCCGCGGGCGAGGGCGGCGTCAACGTTCTGTTGTGAGCGGCCGGGCCAGGCGGCGTGCCGGCGTCCTGCCGGGCCAACTGGAGAATCACTTGCAAGTATCTTGCCTCAATCACCGGTATTCGATTTCATTCACACCGCAGCCTGTCAGCTCCTTCCCTAAGTACCGTGCCGTAGCCCACCACCACTTTCCTCTTCACCGCGACTTCGTCTTCCGGAGCCAACTGTACCGTCAGCGCGGTTTGATTGCCTACGACCACCTCTTTATGCTGATACCCTACGAACCATATTCACGCCTCGAAATGGATCGGCGCAGACGCGGTGCGATAATTGCCCGTGGTCAGCCCATAGAGAATCTCGGCGAGCCAATAGCGCGCCTGCCGGTTGATCCGTCCCATGATGCCGAAATCGACCGCAGCGATCGTGCCGTCGGCCTTCACGAACAAATTGCCCTGATGCATGTCGGCGTGGAAAAACCCCTCGGCGATCGCCTGGCGCAGGAAGGCATGGACCAGATTGCGCGCCAGCGCCTCCATGTCGTGACCCGCCGCGATCAGCTCGTCGCGGCGCGAAATCTTGATCGTCTCCTATCGACATTCAGCCAGTACCGTGCAGCTTTCAGACATGTTTTGGAAGGGTTGTTCTGACACACGTTCCCAGCCCTTGCTCGCCCCTGCAGACTTGCGCACTTTTTGCTTTGCGAGCTGTTGTCACCGGACCATCTACAGTAGCATCCGGTCTCAGCATCTGCGCGCGAATTTTCTCGTCCTTGAGCTTGGTCAAGCGCCCTTCTGCCTCCGGGCAAGGCGATCACACTGCCGCAGCACGCTATCAACCCGAAGAACCGCAGCTGTTCACCAACGAAGGTATCGGAATCTCATCGTTGCAAACGCTGACTTCTTCACGCGCACACCAACACTGCCCGCATTGGCGCACGCTTGCACTCTGTGCCTGCCCGACAGAGCTACCGCAAGAGCGTCGTGGCCGCCAGGCGCGCAGAGCAGGGGAAGAGGTCCGGCCTGACGGAGGAGCAGAAGCAGGAGATCCGGGAGGCGTTTGACCTCTTTGACACCGATGGCAGCGGCACCATCGACGCCAAGGAGCTCAAGGTCGCCATGCGGTGATCGGCCGGCATTGGGCTCATACGTCCGCGCCCGTTTGCCCCACGGCAGCTATGGGGGCGCCGTTCCTGTGTATGGAGTGCTGCACTCACGCACCCACCTGACGTGTGCACCCCGCTGTTCGGCACCAGACAACACCTGTCCTCGCCAACATGGATGCCGGCGATCGACGGCGCCGGGCGCTCGGCTTTCAGCTCAAGAAGGAGCAGATCAAGAAGATGATTGCTGACATTACAAGGACGGCAGGTAGAAGCTCCATGGCAGCATTCCAACGCACGGCACCAGCTCGAGCTCCCTGGCTTGCAAGCCAGTCGGCTTGCTGTTGACCATGCGCCAGGCATGGCTGCCTGCTTGCACTCCGCGCAAGCACACGACTCTCACTGGCATACTGGCTGGCTCGTAGAAGGCGGCGCGCGAGGACCGTGACCCCCTCCACAACCAACCCTGCGGCACCGGGCGCACCCCCCCCCCCGTCTCCTGCAGCGGCACCATCGACTTCGAGGAGTTCCTACACGTGATGACAGCCAAGATGGGCGAGCGGGACTCGCGGGAGGAGATCCTGAAGGCCTTCAAGCTGTTTGACGACGACAACACCGGTCAGGGCTGCTGCGGTGAGCGGGCCCTCGCCGGGCTCCAGCATAGGGGTGGTGCTGATCATCGCGTTCAGAGCCGAGTCCCACATGTGTGCCTGGTAACTGCAAGGCAGTCTAGCAGCCTCCTGGGTCCACCCCTACTGGATCTAACATGCCCAGGTTGTGCTACTGGGTATCTACAACATTGCACCTTCATCCCAACCCCTTACTGGCACGCGGGCCTGGGTCCTCTCACCCTGCTCCTGTCCATTACCTCTCTGTGGCGCCGCAGGCCGCATCACGTTCAAAAACCTCAAGCGTGTGGCCAAGGAGCTGGGGGAGAACCTGACCGATGAGGAGATCCAGGAGATGAGTGAGTGGCAAGGGCTACGGGTGCAAGGCCGGCTGTTTGCAGCGCGTCCTTGCATTGTATGCCAGCTTCTCTGACTGTGCACCACCCCAAGCTCGGATGGCACCACCAGCGCAACTAGCGGCGACCACACCCACCCTTGCGCAATTGTCCCTCGCTCGTGACAGTTGACGAGGCCGACAGGAATGGCGACGGCGAGGTGAGGGGGCGATGTGTCGTTTCATGTTGTGAGCAATGATCAATTGAGATGGTGCATGAGCTGCGCATGCGCAGCTGGCCTATGCGTGCGAGCCTGCTCGGTTGGCAAACACAGCGCGCAGTCTGGTCTCCCACACCGGCAGTCTTGAGCTTGACCTCTTGCTGGTTCCCGTTCCTGCCGGTGCCAGATGGACGAGGAGGAGTTCATGCGCATCATGTTGAGTGCGAGCAGCATTGCGGGTGGAACTGGGTGCATGCGGTCGACGCGGCTCGCACGCGGCGGGTGCCGTCGTGAACGCTCCACACGGTGCTCGCCGAACCGAGCGACGAACAGCGCCAGGTGATGCTCCGCCTCGTCTCGCGTGCATCCCGCCTTGTCGTCATGAGCGATTTCGGGCGCCGGACGCTCGTCGACGTCTATGGCGCCGATCCGGATCGGATCGCGCATATCGAACATGGTACGCCCGATCGTCCGCTTCGCGAAACCTCGCACACCTGCCCATCCTTGGCCAAACGCACTCTCACAACCCTTCTAAGTTCAGGGTTCGGATTTCATGCATCATGCCCGCCTTGTGTCTGGCCGAAACGGCCGGCCGAACCAGCAGCTTCCTCTGAATGCCAGCTGTTGCCAGCACCAGCAAGTGACGGATGTAAGCCTGTCACACACGTACTGCACATAGTGCGAGGTGGCATGATTGCAGGCACATGTAAGCTACCAGTAGCAGCGAGAAAAGGTACTTCACCCACGGCCGGAACAGCAAAGCTGTAGGTGAAGTAGCGTGCTGCCTAAATTCAAAAAAAGCGCAGGCTCCTAAGCCGCCCATCATCATGCAGTCGAAGCGGGGCGATGTCGTGGGCCCTTGGCACTGCATTCAACAACTCCTGGATAAGTTTGGGGATGAGTGCGTAGGCCTGCGTATTTATTACACCTGCGACCCCTCCAAAAAAGATATGGAAGATGGCCTGCTGATCGTGCCCGTCAATGCCGACGGCAAGGATCTGACTTCCACCCGCCTTGGCCTGAAAGATATGCCCGCCGATCGGGAAGAGGTACTTGCAGATGGGCCCGTGCCCCTGCAACGCAACCCGCTTTATCGCCAAACACAGGCTCTAGTGTTTGTCAACCGGCGTAGGGATCTGACTCGCCCTTGGGCGTAGATCTTATACAGCTGGCGGGGAGGGGCGACCATGTGCGAAGCGGGGTTGCGCACCGGGTTTGCGCGGCAGTGACAAACCCAATTGTTCATGCATGGGGCAGGAACGGTATGCCTATTTTGGTGGATCGCAGACTTGGGATGCCGCTGCCAGCACCCGTGCTGGTAATGCAGTTGCAGTGCATCAGCAGCCCCCTGGCTGGTGCCTGTCCACCCTATTGTCCAACAAGCAACCCGCGCCCATCCTGATCACTGTGCGCGGCCCGATCAGGATGGCACGGTCGATCTCGACGCTGCCGCAACGAAATCGCCCAGGCCGCGAGCCTGCTACCGGGCTGGAGAGCGTGGCGGCGCTGGTCGAGCCGGACGAGGCTGGGCCGCGTAGCGAGCGCGGAATCCAGGTGCGACGGGGCCGCTCTGCTCGCCCCACACTCCGCTGGTCAGCAGGGCTGTTCAGCGGAATCAAAGCAATCATCCGTGCCATTTGTTAATGGCAATAAATAGTGCTTCTCATGCAGTACAAAGCTGCCCCGCGATGATGCGTACCACGGATTTCATGGTTTCTGTCAATCCGCTGACGCGTCCAGTCCTTCAGGACATTGACGCGGATCGCCGCTACTGTCCAGGCTCCCGCAGGAGCGCCCGCCCTCGCCTGGGCAGGTGCGTAGGACATACGACGATGGAGGCAGGCCCCACGAAGCACCCCGTGCTAGTGACTAGGGTGCCCAACGCGAGCGGGTAGCCTGGGCTTGTGTGCAAGAGCAGTGATGCGAAAAGATGGTGAGGCGGTACAGCGCGCAGTGTGCTGATGGAGTCAGGCGCTGCTGGAGTGGGTCGGGGGGATATGGCAGCACAGGTTGCTTTCCGCATAGCGCTGCTCTAGTTTGTGGCGACGGGAGGGCCCGGTACTGCTGGTAGTTGGTGAGGCGTCTGAGGCGGCGCTCGTGTGCGACGGATGGCACCCATGGGAATTGTTATGACCCTGGGCGTCGGCGATGAAATATTCGCCACGCCGGTGGCCCGCGTCCAGGAAATCCTGGACGTGCGGCCCACGCCAGGCTCCCGCAGCGCCCCGGCAACTGCTAGCATATGATTGCACGATCAGCGCCTCACACTGGTCACACATGCAAGAAAGGCTCTTGGCAGCCTAGGCAAGTGTAAGAGGCATGACTGCAAAGCAATCGCGGGCCAACGGGATTTGACTAGGCCGTAAAATAGCCTGGGTACCTAAACCCTGAAAGCAGGAAGGGGAGCATCCAACGCCGGATGCTTCGGTTGTTAGGTGCATGTTGGCTCAGGACCTCAGGTACCTGGCTAGGGCATGTGCGCAGCACACATCATATTGTACAGTACAGTACAGTATATAAGTGGCAATGCAAGGCTGCATGCAAGTACCTCACGTACTGCGAGATAGGGACGGTCCGCTCCTGGTCCGCCTCCTGAAAATCTGCCGGGCCGCCGAAATGCTCCTGGGCGTGGGGCTGCCTTTTGTGCTACTAGCTCTCTACGAATGGGTACTTTATGGTTCCAAAACCGCCGATGTGCAGTACGAGTGCTTTGAGCAGTGGCGGTTGAGCCAACAAGCTCGCCGCAACAAAGGCGACGTGCGCTACCTGCGAACAGTGCCTCGTTTGCACTACGCCAGTCGGTCTCACGCCCGCCGTGTTTCGGACCTATTTATCCCTAAGGCAAATATCGGCGGCATCTGTAATGTTACTATTAACGATAAGGCCCCGGTAGCTTTTGATATTGCACCTGCTAACCAGGTACTGGATTATTTTGCGCAGAAAGCGGGAGTGCCTTTTGATGAAAATGGTACTCGGGCAGCACAGGGTGCACCCTCGGCCGGCCATGAGCGGCGAGGGCAGGGGAGGCCGCGGTCGCGAGATCGGCCAGGTGGTCGAATCGCTGCAGACTGCCGACGAAGTGATGCGCTTGGCCGACCGCCACGGCGTGGAATTGCCCATCGCCGGCAATGTGCGCGATGTGCTGCATGGCGACATCACCCCGGCCGAAGGCCTGGCGGCGGCACGGAGCAGAAGGCCGATCGCCGACAAGCTGTTCGGCTGATCGCGATACAGCCGGGTGAGCATTGCTGTGGACCTCGCTGTCCGTATGTGCCACCTCGCTGTGCTGGACACCCTGCACAGCTGGCCCTACAAACAACCCCAGCTGCGGCCGCAGGCCTCCCTTCCTCACGCTGCCCCGCTCGCGCGCATTGCATTGCGTTCACCCTGGTAGCAGTATGACGTCTACCTGGCCGCGGCGCCTTCAAAATCTTACACAGAGCATTTGATTGAGGCTGAAGGTAATTGAGGTGCTTTGAACCAGTAAACGTCAACGACATGGTGAGGCCCCGGAACAGGGCCATTCATGACATCGAAGCAGAGCTGCATGACTGCAGTCACCGTCAAAAGCAGACGGCTGGGGAGCCCGGCCGCTGGAGTGCCAGGGTGCCGCCCTGGCGGGGCACTTAGGAGAGGGTCGCTGCAGACCGCCGTTCTCCTGACGCGCCGCCTGTGCTGCGTGCAGGTGACTTCGCCGCTCGAGCGCGAGCGGCTCTGTGCGGAGATCCGGGTGCTCAAGCAACTCAAGCACAAGAACATCATGGGCTTTTACGACAGCTGGTTGGCGCCGAAAACCTCCAGTGACTTCATCACAGAGCTCTTCCTTCGGCATTGCGCAGTGAGTGTTCGAGAGTATTCAGGGAGGCCAGCGTCGAGCAACGGCAGGACGAATGCAGCGAGCGAGCTCACGCTTTGCAGGACGCAGCAGCCAAAGCCTTGTTGCAACCCATCCCGTTGCGCCGCGTGCCGATCACAAGGCTGGGCGCCTCTCCATATGGCCGTTTCAACCCCCCAAAGGTACCGCAAAAAGCACAAGCGGTTGGCCGAGCGGGTGCCCTATATCGCGCTGGGCCTGGCAGTCTCCTTCGGCTTCTATGGCTTTATTCGCAAGACCGCCAAGACCGGTCCGGCCACCGGACTTTTCGTCGAAACCCTGGTGGTGGCGCCTTTCGCCCTGGCTTTCGTGCTTTCAGCGCCCTTGTCGCCGCAGCGGATCCGGCACGATGCATGAAGCCCCGATGCCCGGGGCAGGCGGCTGGCCAGGCCTCGGCAAGTCAATCACCCACATGAAGCCCGGCCCGCGCTACTGACCTCCTTCTTCACCTTCACCTCTCCGACGCGCTGTAGGGCCTGAGTGCGACAACATCTTTGTCAACGGCACCAGTGGCGTGGTCAAGATCGGCATCTGGGGCTGGCAAACGCTGTGGCGCGGGCTGACGACGCCGCCGAGCCTGCTGGGCACGCCCGAGTTCATGCGCGAGTCTATGACGTCAACGACAGCAACAAGGATACGCAGTTCGCCGACTATCACGGCCATGGCTGGAACTTCCGCGGTATCTTCAAACAGCGTGTGATGTGCTGTGTGTGTGTGCTGTGTGTGTAGTGTGTGTGGCTGTGTGTAAGCGCGCGCAAGACGAGGAAGACCGGCGTCGTCAGTGCGCCAGGTGGGTCGTGGCAGGATTGGGTTTTTGTGTGCCGGTTGTGTGGTGTGTACGTGCTTGTGGTCCTCTGCGGTTGCTGCGACCTTCAGAGCCAGGGTGCTAGCCTGCTTCATAGCCTCACGGTAATGCATGCTTGCACCCAGCTGCATTGCCCAAGCCCGCGCCCACCGGCCCCATCCGACCTCCCTCTACTTTTCCCACGCCGGGCTCCTCAGGTGGACGTGTACAGCTTTGGCATGTGCATGCTGGAGCTGGCCACGATGGAGTACCCCTATGCAGAGTGCCGCAACGCGGCGCAGATCTACAAGAAGGTCACGCAGGTGCGTGCTTGCGGCTCCGAATGCTGGGCGAAGCCTGCGGCGTGCAGGTGCTGGGGCAGGGCGCGCCCTTGCGTAGCGGCGCGGCGCCAGCAAGTCGCGGCTGCCCTGCTGCAGCGCTAGGCGGCGGCACCAGCGGGCACTGCAGGCGGTGGCACAGGGTGTGGCCGCGAGCAAGCTGGCAGCATTTCCCCAATTGAACAGCGCAACTCGGCGGCATCCCCCTGCGGTCCGTTGAGCGCCTCGACCGCCGCCCATTGCGAGATCGAGCTCGCATTGGTCGTCGACTGTCCCTGCAGCTTGGTCATCGCCGCCAGGAGCGGCTTGGGCCCTGTGCAATAGCCAATGCGCCAGCCGGTCATGGCATGGGACTTGGACACCCCATTCATGGTCAGCGTCCGCGCCTGCAGCGCCGGCTCCACCTGCGCGCCGCCGCCGCCGCCGCCGCGGGCGACGGCCGGCGCG
>NNCB01001574.1:0-10243 GCA_002317545.1 Scenedesmus quadricauda | reverse complement strand
CCCCGCCCCAGCCGCCGCGCCCGGGCCCGCCGCTCGCCGGGCTGCCCCGCTGCGCACGCCAAATCGATCGCAGGAAGCCGGGCGCGTCAGGACGCCGCCCAATCCACGCGTCACGTGGCAGCCCAGGCACCACCCCCCCCGACTCGCAGCCACGAGGGCATGGACATGCGGCAGGCACAGCGGCCGCATAGCGCGGTGCACCGTCTGCACACGCCTGGCACGCTGACCCTGCCCAGCCCCCAGCCTGCTCATCTTGCCGGCTGACCTGATCCTCCTTCACCTTGTCCACCATCCTATCACAGAACAGTGCAGGAATGCAGAGAGCAGGGCGGCTTCAATGTTTGTCACTGGCACTTTGATCACTGGTAAGATTTTGCGCGTGACACTGCCCAGGCGCGACGTGGCTGATTCTCGCAGGCAGCCTGCGACTCCTGCTGGCGGTCGCGCGGCGACCATCGCACTGCGCGCCTCACGGGCGCAGTGCAGGTGCATTGTCGGGACGGGTCCGCGAGGCCCGCACGCTCGTGTGCGTGCTGCGCCGCGGCGTGTGACGCGGGTGCGCTGCGACTGATGTGGCGCACCTCATCTGGCACTCGCACGTACTGATTGTGTTGCCGCGGATGTACCCTCCTGCTCCGAAAGAACTGGTGATCGAGTGCGGTCGTCTGTCAGGCCTGGATTGCGGCGCTCTGGGAGGTGCTGGCCCGTATGATGATCCGCGGATCAGCTCCAACTGCCATCGCCACCAAGGGACCGAAGCCAGGGATGGTCTGCAATCGCTTCGATACCGGCGTGGCGGCGTGATTCTCCAGTTGCAACGCTGTCTGGTACCTTCGCAGTCAGATTTCCAGCAGATTGAGTACATCCAGATCGCAGTTGCGAAACCCATATCGAGGCCTCCGGCTCCAGTGAAAAGAGAGACTGCGCGGCGCGTAATCATGAGACGTTCCCCTGCGGTGTTCCCGGTATGTACCGATCAAATCGGGATGCATCAACCGCAGGTGACAATGCACTGCACTTGCTGCGAGCATGAACTAGTCCAAATGGTGCGATCGGGAAGGGAAAAGGCTACATTGAAAGCTGCAGAGCGAGATGCATTCGTCAGCGAATATAGACTGGCGTTGCGCCCGGCGTCCTGTGATCTAGTGAGAAACTTACCGATGTGAAACGATGCTGCTGAAGTGAGCACAAGACTAAAACAGGCGCAATTGGCGATCTGAGATCAAGCAAGAGTTTGAGCTTGTTCTGTTCTATGAATGTTTATGTTCATTTGGCTATGCAAATAATGTGGTCAGATGGCATACCGTACTTGGCTGACACAGTGGGGGAGACGTGTAGACGCGGGCAGGGACATGGCCAGGGGTGGACCTCGGCATAGCACAGAAGTTTTCTCGGCACCCCTACGGCAATCGCTGACTCTATTGTATCTAACATCCGTCTTACCAGCAACAGCGACTAATCTGCAATGTCAATACGTCTGTGTATCTGTGTGAGTATTTATCTGACAAGAGCTTTGGACTTATACCCCTGTCCCCAATTAGGAGGGAATGGTATCCTGTTGATGCGTAATCAGGTACCCTCCAGGTACTTGCCCTGCCGGGCAGGACGGTGATGGGAAGTAGCTAAGTGAATTACAGAACCAGAAAGACCGCCACTGCCGTAACATGCATGACCGCAAGCTGTGCACGGGCCCCCAACGTGGTGCGGACGTAGCCCTGGGCACAGCGGCTGCTGGCTCAACTGGACGACTGCATTTGCTGTCTTATGGTGCAACCCATCACTGTGACACACGTTAAGGATGTCCAGGAACAGCACCACCTTTCGATGAAAGGGGTCGTTATCGATACTAAACTGTTCTCGCGTCCAACCAAGGAAGAGCGGGCGAAGCACAAAGATGAGCTCAAGGCCCTGATGAAAAGGTACGGCCGTGACCTGACGATGCTGCGTGACCGCATGATCGATAAACTGGTGGAGCTACTGGATGGCAAAACCAGCAAAGGCGTGAAGGGTGAAGCGACAAATTTGGGGATGGCTCGTCAGCAAAAGGCGTGATATGTTCAATCGGTCGAAACAACAATACAATCGCACATGAAGGCTTTTATGCTGCATGCTTTACCGCTTAGGACGCTGAGATCACGGGCCTCCCGATTCCTCGTCTACAATTCTGCGTACATGGCTGCTTGCACTGCCGAGCCCAAGCCACATGCGGGAGACGTCACGAATGACGCCCTGGAACGCTGCCATGCAATGGCGGTCGAGAGCTTCAGGGTGGTCGCATGCTGCTGTGCGTCGTAGCAGCTGTCTCGTGGCTGCACGCCTGTAGATGCAGTCTTGGTCAGCACCCACAGCACATTGTCTGGGTAACGGCAGCTCTTCTGCCGCATGTGCATCAATTCCACATTGATTCATGGCCAGCCGCTGCCCTGCTACGGTGTTTAGACCGTGCGCAAAATGGTCAAATCGTAGTGTTGAACTAGTTGCCATCGCAGGACCTCAGCGGTGAGGGCAACCATAAACTGTTTGAAGAATCGCTACCAACAGGCCGCTCGGGCTGGTATGGTGAGTCGCGTCCTGCCGCAATTGCGCCCGCCCTGCTGTGTGTGCTGCCAGTCCCCTTCATCATGACGCTGCTGATTAGCGTGGATTGCGGAAGCGACATAAGGTGTCCCCATCCTGTGACAATACTACTGCAATACCTTCATTGCCGGGAACGGCAGGTATTTGCTCATCGCCCAGGTTTATATTCCCTGATACCGAAAGGCACCCTTAGATTTTGTTGGATGCATTATCTTATTAATAATTCAGACAAATCAAAAACTGCCAAATCAATCACATGAAGAAGACCAATGTCGTCGTCTTGGACGTGGATGGCACTGGCTCCACCGCCCTCTTCGGCGTTTTCGACGGCCACGCCGGTGCCGAGGTCGCGGCCTTCTGCGCACGCCACATCGTTGTCGCCGCAAGCAACGCCGAAAGAGGAAATGGTGGAGTTCTGCATCGAGTTGACCCGCAGCGCGCTCAATCGCTGACCAATAGGGTGCGAGCCGCCGTGCATGTTCTGGCAGGTCGATACCCACCGACCAGCGGGTTCACAACGGGACTTTCGATCACCGAATGGCGCCCCTCGTTTGCGGGCGGGTCCTCCCGTCCACTGACCGCAAGGCTGGGGCCTGGAGCGCGGCGCTTCAGAAATTGATACAAGCAGATCCCCGAATATAATGTGATCAGCCTGGCTCGCAGCGGGCATATCGGCTTTCAACTCCCGGTGTCTTTCAGCTGACGCAGTATTCAAGACCTCAGAATCCATTGAGGTGGTAGGTCATCTGGCAGCTGACCAAATGAAGAGGCCTTCTCAGTAGAGGTGGTCACATTCACAAAAACAATTCAGAACTTCCTGGATTTTAAGGGTGGCGACTCGCTGATCTTGAATCACCGCGTCGAAACCGCCGTCATCAACACCGGGCAAACCTACGGCTGGAGCTGATGATGAAGGACCGGACGCAACGCCTGGAGCTGGCACTGCTCAGCGCAGGTTGCCGCATGCGCCCGTACGCGTCCGCAATTACTCGCACCTGCCCGCTCTCGCGAATGATACAGGGGTCGACATGCGCCTGCTGCATGCCTCGTTCGAAATCCGTTCGGGTACCCGCAGGTTCACGGCGACCTGCCCACCCGTCTGGATGCTGCGGTCGATTTCGTCGCGGCCGGTATAACAGATGAAGCGAAGCTCGAGCGGCTGGTAATAGTCGCCGGCGCCGATGCCCTGGCCCGCCGGGACCTGGATGCGAAATGTCTCGTTGACGCTATCCCCCGACCGCACGGGCCGAACTGGATCAGCGCGCCGTTGGTCGCGTTGGGCTGCTCGGCGCCTGTTGTGGGTAGTAGCATCCTGCACCAGCGGCGGCCAACCGAGACCTGCGGCTGCTCATGGAACGCCATTGCAGGCGGGCTGCACTGCATTCATTGCGGCGTGCGGGGCGAAGAAATCGATGTCCACAACCGTAGCAGCGCCGTGGCGACCGGCTACGTGGTCATGCGACTGCGTGCGAACTCGCCGTCGGGTGCAGCTATTGTCTCAGCCGCGGGCGATCACAGATTCTCGCGACACGCCATATGCGATTGGGCACCCACACCCCAACCACCTGTCACTGCCTTCGCGCCTCGGTTGCATCCTGCTTCCGACGCGGCCATGACCACTCAGTTCGCGACTCGAGGTGCGCGTCAGTGTGCCGAGCGCGCACTGTGCTGCACCTCAGCGCACCCGTGCGACCAGCGGCTGCATCTGGGCGCCTCATGGTGAATGTGTGTTCTGCGGGCGTCCCCACTTGCCGACGTGCCGCCATCGCGCGTGCTGCATGCGTGACAGGTGCGTGCTGTGCGAGTCTGGTGGGACGGCCGTGAGCCTGACGCGGGACCACGAACCAGAGCCTCAGCGGCGAGGACGAGCGAATTGCGAAGGTGGTGAGTGTCCATGCGTGGCTGCGATCCGTAATCGGCGTATTCCTGAGCACGTGTGTGTGTGTGTGTGTGTGTGTGTGTGTGTGTGTGTGTGTGCGCGCGCGCCACCTGCACCTGGAAGACCCCTCCTACTTCGGGCGCATCTTCAAGCGCGTGGCGCTTGCCTGTACTGTGATCTGGAGTATCGTGGCACTCAGGTATCACCCAGAGCCCACTCCAAGCTTCGAATGAAGGCGTGATGCTGCTCCTTGCTGCGTTGGTATTGCCCCAAGCGTTTGAGGCCGATGGTTGCTGGTTCCTGCAAGCGGTCCTGTGTGTAGTGCGCAAAGGGTATTCCTGACAAGTCCAGTCCGGCCATGATCGCGCCTTGGGAGACACCAAGTGCGTAGTTTGGCTGCTGGGGTTGCGATGGGTCTGGCTGTGGCTGGGTTTGGTCGATTCTCTGCCCAGGCTTGCCATGTTGCCTGAGTGTGGCCTTTTGTTAGTGTCTGGTGTGAGCTGTCCTGAACCGGGGTTGTTGAGGTGAAATTGTTCTGGATCGTGTGACGCGCGCTACGCCCAGCTTTTCGGACGCGGCGAGCGATTTCATCAGCCCCCAGCTTGTCTCGTTCGAGCAGCCGAGGATGCGGACCTTGCCGATCCGGACCAGCTCGTCGAGCACGTCCATGATCTCGTCATACGGCGCGTCATGGTCCGGCCAGTGCGTCTGGTAAAGATCGACATAGTCGCTTTGCAGCCGCGTCAGGCTGCCATCGATCGCCTGGAAGATATTCTTGCGGTCGAGCGCGGTCATGCCATTGCGGCACGGCGACTTGAACCACACATGGCTTGGCCCCTCGACACCTTCGCGAGATGATCGCATCGCCCGGCTTGCACTGCAGACGCTCGCCTCCGTCCAGCGAATCATTGAACATCGGTCCTGCTCCTGTGTGCAGCTTGTCCATGTGCGCAGCCGGGGTGGGCATGCAGCGGGCGTGCGGAATCCAGATCCGCCGACGCCCGATGTCGTCCCGATGCCTTCGCCACCGTCCATCCAAGGGCATGGAGCGATCGCAGCCAGTTGGCTGCGAGGCTGCATGTCCGGCCAGAACGTCGCCGCCAATCCAGGCGACAGCGACCCCGGGGCGGCGGACGCGGCGGAGTTCATGGTGCGTGGCCGGGCACAATCTTCGGGCCGTATGCAGTCCCAGGCGCTTTGTCAGGATCATTGACGCTCTCGCCGTTGCACAATCAAGCGCTCTGTGCCTGGATTGAACTACTTGGTTTGCAACTTGCTTCTGCTGCTGCTGCTGCTGGTGCCTCCGCCGCCACCGCCATCGCCTTTGTACTCGCTTCACTCCCCAAATGTAGAACAGCGCAGGTGCTTATTATCAACATATTGTCTTGCTGCAAGCGAATCTCCACGACGTTGCATCTGAACACCCACAACCCACCCCACACCCCACCCCACATCCACCCCCACACCCACCCGCCACACGACCAGCCTGACCGCCCCCCTCACACCCGCCTGGGCACAGATGCGCGTGCGATGGACTTCGGGACTGCCTCAGCATGACACGCGATCGCTGCAACTGGAAGAAGCGCCTGCTGTTCGCGTCCGACTCGCGCACCAATCCGGCGTGGACGGTGTCGCGCCGCGCGGGCAAGATGCGCGTGTTGCGCATGATTGCATCCACCGAGCGGAGGTGGTGCGGCTCTGCCGTGTAGCGGGTGTGACCCTTTGTCCAGCAACCCGCTGCCCTGCGCGGCGCCGCGCGCCCTCGCCAGGCGGTGGAGTTTGTACGGCGTTCCGCGAGCGGCGACACGCCGCTTCATTCCGACAGGGCGCTGGTCGAAGAGTGCCTGTCGGACGACGGCGGAACGCGGGTTCGCGAAGCTGCCGCCAGGCGGCGCTGACGGTCAGGATTCCCTCGAGAAGGTCGGCAGCGCTCGGCGTCGTTTTGGGCCACCGCTTCGTCGAGCTTGCGGCGCATGCTGCGATAGACGCGCGACAAGGCCGCGGCCGACATCGCCCCCCTTGTCGTGATCGAGCGGTGCAGCACCCACATGAAACGTTTCTTTACCGAGCAATTCCAAAAAGCCTTCTTCGTCATGATGAGCCAGGCCGTGGTCCCCGCTGCGCTCTTCGGCATTGGCGGGGCGCTGAACGAGTTCAAGCTCTCTGGAAGCCGGCGCTGGTGGCCTCGCTCATCAAGCTCATCGTCCATCAGGCGCTGTGTGATGATGATCTGAATTATGGATTGGATGGGCATCGATACACTCATTCCTACCTGGCTCATGACGGCCGCTTATAGTCAAATATAGGCCTTACCTCGCATGAGTTGTCAACGAGTGCATCTTTTTGCATCCGCAATCAATCCGCAACATCAATGCACCTTGTCTTGAAGACAATTGGTATCTTATCTGCTATTTGAACCATTACTCGGACATCCAGCCATTGCTGTCCACTGCGGAAAGACATGGGAAGACCAGCGCAGGTCAGCACCAGGTGTAAGTGATGCGGCTAATCTACTAAAAACCGTTGTGACTCTGTCAAGCCAAACGAAGGTCATGGTTTCTACGACTTGAGTAATCAGTCGAGTTTTACGACGCCATGGAGGCATTCCTCGACAAGCATATCGGAACGCCTCTGGACAACACGCAGGCACAACAGCTCGCACCTTCACGGACACGGAGGCACTTGATGCGTCATACCCCAACGAGCAGCACAGCGCCCGTGTATTGAAACCCTAGCACAACCTGCTCACCCGCCACCCAGCAGCAAAGCCAGCAGTGAGGGCGCACGAGCAGCGCGCGCGCCGTTGCGCGGCGCATCCGACCCAGCGCGGCCCCAGCAGCGGCGGCCATGGGCAACAGCAGCAGCAAGCTCGAGAAGGCGCTCGCAGAGTGCCCCGACGACGAGCGCTACTACGGCTTTGAGAACTTTGGCAACACCTGCTATGCCAACTCAGTGCTGCAGGCGCTCTACTTATGCCGGCCCTTCCGGGAACAGGTGCAGCAGTACTGCCAGCCCTGCCGCGGCAGCCGGAGGAGAACATGCTCAACTGCCTGGCGGAGCTGTTCCAGCAGGTGGGGGCCTCCCAGCTGGCCAGGCGTGCCGGGGCGAGCGAGCGAGCTCGACGCAGGCAGCTGACAACTGCTGTGGGACCCCGCAGCCGCACGCCGTGACCGAGGCGGCCGCGCTTGGGCAGCCAGCATCGCTGCAGCCGAGCGACGCTGCTCGCGCAGACACCAGGTTTGGCGGCGCCGCTGTCGCAGAGGCGCGCCTCGCTCCCTGGCGTGCATGCGCAGAAGGCTTCCCTTCCGTTCGTGCGCCCGTCCGCATTGCTGCTGCCCCCGCAGATCCAGACGTCCAAAAAGAAGACGGGCGTGATAGCGCCGAAGCGGTTCGTGCAGCGGTTGAAGCGGGACAATGAGCCTTCCGAAGCTACATGCACCAGGTGCGGCGTGGCAGGCGGGCAGGCAGGCAGAGCAGTTGCAGGGCAGGGGGTGGCCGGGGCGGCTGGCGCACAGGCAAGCAGGGCAGGGCAACGCGAGTGCAGCTGCGGCTGTGGCAGCGAGGCGGGTGTGCAGGGGATGGACTTCGCAGCAGCGGGCGGCCTTGCGGCGGCAGCAGCGTGCGAGGGAAGGGCGGTTCGCGGGAGGCGCTAGGGCATGCCAAGCAGCAATGCGCAGTCGCAGTGGCAGGCGACCATGCGGCGGTGGGCGACATGCAAGCGTCTGGACGGTCAAGCTCAGGCCAGTAGGCTGTTCAACAGCACGCACCTTAGCGGTGGCGGCGCCCACTGTGGTGCCCTACTGCCTCCTTGTCTCCAGGAGGTCTGCAGGCCTAGCGGCCCGCTGCTTTGAGATTCCGCAGTCGCGACGCCGCCCTTACATATTGCAGCAGTTCCTGCGGCAGTGCCGCTGAGATTCACCGTCACAATTACGACATGTGCTGTTCATGCACATGCCTGGTTCACGCAGACACACATGTTCGCACACCACACCCATTGTGCGCACCATGAGTTTCTGAACTACCTGCTCAACGTGACCAGCGAGCTGCTGGAGGGGCAGGCCAAGGAGCGGGCGGAGGCGGCGCCAGCCCGACGTGGGTCACAACATCTTGCGATGGAGGTTAGAAACTGTTTGGTCGCAAATAAATGGGTCAGGGTTTTGTGCGGATATCGATTGGCGGGGTACGGTCGGGCGGCCAGCAGGTGGCGTGCCAGCATCGATTTTGCAGAAGCGAATAATTTTTTCCGCCAAATATTTTTTTATCAATTTCCTTAAACCCGGATTTCCATTCCCTCGAAACTCGCTACGGTATTGGGAAAGACGCGTTTCGCCTCGGCTTCAAACGCCTCGAGGGGTGCTTCATGACCTGGGGCTGGAGATAGAGCACAACACGTTCGCTCACGGCTGCCTGCGCCAGTTCCGGCGCGCCCCGCTCAATGCGGCCTCTCACCCGCCAGCCGGTTGGGCGCCGTGCGGGAGGTGACGCGCATCCCGGCCAGCAGGGTCGAGGGGGCGGGGGGTGGAGCAGGGGTTGAGGGAAAGAGCGCGCAACGCAGGGATAGCTGCGATGCCCTGCGGCCGCCAGGGTGCACGGCGCGCGAGGCCCAGAGCTGACGGTTTGCCTGGCCTCTGCTCAACCCCGGCGCATCGCGCCTGCACGCTCCTCGCACCCGCCGGCCCGCCACGACGACGCGGCCGACCAGCTGTTATACCGACCGCCATTCGGCACGTCCCAGCTGCGATTAATGCGGATTGTCGCTGATCACCGAAGTGTTTCCGCTGACGCGTGCGGCTGCCTGCAGGTGGTGGCAGGGGCGGGGGGCTGGCGGCGTCCCTGGCGTAGGTGCCGCGGCCGACGCCGCGGGCCCACGTCGTCTGCGGTCGAAGAGAGCGTGCGTGTTGCACGACACACCAGTGGCGCCTGCCCGGCGATGCGCGTTGCCCGTTCGCCGGGCGACGCTGGTCCGGCGCGCACATGGACACTCACTCGATCACCACCTGGTCCACCGGCTGTCAACCACCAGACAGACTCCACAAACCTCAACACGCCATCCCCCACTTATCGAACTATGCGGAGGCCCAGAAGCGGATGAAGCTCGGGTAGCTAGCCGCCCTTCATCATCATTTCATCCCATCCGCTTCAAGTACCTCAAACACCCGACAGGCGCGCCCCCTCCCTCCCCCTTTGCGCCCAGGCGCCCGCATCAGGCACCTGCCCGCGCGCGCACGCCCCCGCTCATGACGCCGCGTGCCGAGCCGCCCATCGAATATTTCTTGCGCATTTACGCCCACCCCCGCCCGCTGCGCTACCTATTTAGTTTTTACGGAATCATCGACCTGCTTTCGATTCTACCTACCTACTTTTTGTGTTTTTCGTGAGCGGGCACTACCTCATCACCATCCGTACGTTGCGCCTGCTGCGGGTGTTCCGCATTTTGAAGCTCAGCAATTTTGTGCCCACGCCGAAATGCTCGAAACCGCTCTGATAGCCAGCGCTCTGAAGATCATCATCTTCATGCACGATCGTGAGTTCTGGTGCTGCACATCGGCACGGGAGCTCGCGCCTGTGTGGTTGTCGTCATGCGGAGGGACTTTGTTTCGACCGCTCAGCTCAATACTAGTTGTGTGCTCTGTGTCGCTAGTCGGGCGCCGCCGCGACTATTACCGCGGCAACGACGGGCTGATGCGTAAGCATAAGCAATTGTCGCCACTGGAACATGGTCTCTGACTGGATATCAGGCGTATTTACGGTGCTTCTCCATTTACGGGAGTTGAGCAGGTCACTTAC
>NNCB01001573.1:0-10245 GCA_002317545.1 Scenedesmus quadricauda | reverse complement strand
AACAGCCCCCACCCCCGCCCCTGCAACCGCCAGGAGGCGCTCATCGTGTACATGGCCCACGTCGGCTCCTTTGTCCCCGCAGCCTCCGCCATGTGGGCCTCTGCGACCGCATCCTCACGCGCATCCTCAGCCAAGAGCAGCTGGCACTGCACCAGAGCAGCTTCTGCGCTGACCTGGCGCAGGTGGGCCCGCGATGCCCCGCGCGCGCGAGCGCCTGACGGCGCCGCTGCGCTGCGGCCCTTTGGTACTGGAGGTGGGCCGGGCGACACGGCAATGTCTGCGGCGCGATGCCAATTGGCCCCTCTGCTCTGTGCGGCGGGCGGGAGATGCGGAGTTCTCAGTGGACAACGGGGTCCTGGATCCGTACCGGCTCGCCCTGGAACCTGGACTTTGAGGGATTGCCTTTGTACGTCCGTCAGGTTCGTAACCATCCTAGTATTGCCATGTGGCAGCCCTCCAATCACCCCAAATTGAACCCTGGATAATCGATGCGCCCTCCAACCCTCGTCGCCCCCAGGTCGTGGCCATGCTGCACCGGACCCAACGCTCGTCGTGGTCATCGACGAGTTCGGCAAGGGCACGGTAACATCGTGCCGGCGTGGACCGCTGGCCTCCAAGAGATCCGACGTTGCGGCCTCGCGCCGCGCCCGTCGCGGCAGCTGGCTTGCGCCCACTTCCACGAGCTCGCGCAGCCCGAGGTCATGGCGCCCTCGCCCAGATCGCGTTCCACGAGATGAGGGTGCTGATCGAGGGCGGCGATGACCAGGTTGGCGGCGGCAGCGGCGGCGGCAGTGACCGTCCGCGGCAGCATGGGCCGCAGGGCCGGGCGTCAGGGGCGGCGGCAGGGCAGCAGGAGCCCGTGTTCTTGCCAAGCTGGCGCCCGGGCACTCAGCGCCGAGCTTCGGGCTGCACTGCGCGCGGATGTGCGGCGTCCCCGATGCGCTGCTGCGGCGCGCCGCAGCCGTCGTCGCTGCCGCGCGCCGCGGCGCGCCCGTCGCGCGGCTGGCGCTGCCGCCGCTTCGCGAGCGGGACGAGCGGAGCCGGTCGCTGCCGCGGCGGCTGGCGGCCGCTGACCTGCCAAATCCTGCCGCTGTCGCGGCGCTGCTCGCGGCGGCCGCCGCGGCCGAGGCGGGGCCAACGGCGGCGGCGAGGCAGATGGAGGAGAGCGGTGAGGACGCATGAGGCGCGCGGCGGCGCTACAGGTCCCAGGTTGGACCTGTCTCCCTGAGTGGAGATCTTGTGCGCTTTGGTGGCTGGATGGGATGCCCATCCTGTGGCGGCCGCGTCAGCGGAGCGGACGCATCGCGCGAACGCCGCTGGCCTTGCCGGCCTTCTACCTGTGGCACGCATCATCTCTGTTGCGACCAAGGGATGGCGTTTCAGCCCTTGCAGCTGCCATCCAACAGCTTCGCCCCAGCTGCACAGCAGGCGTGCCATCCCACCCCCTGCCCCCCCACGCACCCAGGCGCTGCCGTCGCGGCGTCAGGGCCGCGCCTACTTCGGCCAGAGCGAAGGTCCGGGCCACGTGCGCTAATATCTTTACGAATAATATACTCAGGCAGAGCTTCATCATTTAAACACTGAGCTCTGGTGCACGACACATATGACCTTCAAGCGCTGCCGGATCAAACTCAGGGCGGCGGTCGGCGGCACTGGCCAGGTCTTTTACGCCCCCGCGGGTAGAGACCAGCAGGGCAGCATCGCCGGATTGCGCGGGGACGGGGGCGGGAGCCTGGAGCCGCCCGTGCACTAAGCGCGACGAGAGCGGCAGAGCAGGATCGGTCGTGATTTGATGGCATGTGTGTGTTTCTATTTGATGCCGTTCGATTCAAAGACCGACGCATCCAATCAGCCATCAACATAAGCGCTCATCAGGCCGGAGGCATACTACGGGCGCCATCACCGGGCTGGGCAGCACGCTGGCGCGTTTAGCAGAACAGCTTTCGCAGGCAGCGGAAAAGAAGGTGCTGTTTACACGAATGTTTCCTGACGAAACTGCAGTAGTACAACCCGCTGCAAAAGCTCGGGATTCTGTGCTGTGCCGTGCCATGACCATGGCGCCACGAGACCGTGGTGCGCCCCCAGGCATGGCGACGGACAGCCGCTGCCGTTGCCCCGCCTGCGCCCGTGTTGCTGCGCCCGGCAGCAGCGACAGCCGCGCGCTGCGCACTCACTTGGGCAGTGAGGACAGCGGCACGCATCCGCGCGCCGCAGCGGGGTCGAATAGCGGGCGCGACGCCGCCGCGCAGCCAAAGCTGGCGCCTGCAGCCGAGGCCACTGGCTGACGTGCCAAGAGCTGCAGTACAGGCGCGCTGGGCACGCCTGGCATGGATTGAGGCGTCAAGCATGGTGTCTTAAATAAAACTTTTGTTGAGGCCGTGTGCGGGCGGTCTCCGGGGATGCATGAGCAACGACGCGCGGGCGGCATGGCCAGGGCTCCAAGGGTGGCATGCCGTCGGTCGGCGCGCGTCTCTCCTGCCATGCGCAGATCCGAGTCACAAAAGACGGCATAATGAAGTGTGGCGTTAGGCACGCCTGCGATTCGGCTGCAACGGTCTTGACCAGTCTGCGGTTGGCGGCAGCCGCCGCGGGGGAACACGAAGCCCGCCGAGCCGCCTGGCCCTTGCCAGACAGATGTTCAGGGAGGCGTGCTGCAGGATTGGTGCAGGGCAGTTGCGGGACGCGGCACGACTGGCCCTCCCTCGCTTCGGCGGTGAGCAGGACTGCTGCGAGCCACTGGCTCGCGTCCGCCTGAAGGCCCTGCGTGCTACGCAGGGCCAAGGCGCAGAGCGAGGTGCCCGCAGGGCGGATGAGGGCCGGCGAAGTGAGACGGCCGGAATGGCTACGCCACCACCATGCCGAAGACCGAACTGCCATGCCATTGCCAAGCTCGCACGTGTTTGAAAGGCATTACGGTCAAGGCTAAACGGGGCCAGGAGTGGTACCAGACCTGCGTCAGCAAGCCGCGACAATGCCCTGGGAGCGCCGGCCGCCGCCAGTCACAGATGAAGTGTTTTGGTTGGATGGGGAGGGCAACCGACAGCGCCGCCTGCGTCGCCACCAGCCGCGCGGCGCGCCATCGTTCGGAGCTGCGCACGGGGTGAGCAGCGGCGCGGCCGCTCCGGTGCGTGCGTGCACGGCCGAGCCTTACCGCCGCCCGGGCGCCGACGGCTCCCCGAGCAGCTCGCGCAGCCGCCGCCGCCGGCACGCGACGTTCGCGGTGAACTCCGAGTCGTTCACGACGGCCTGCCCGTTGGTCGGCGCGAGCGCGAGCGTCCCCTTGAACTTGTATGCGCCGCAGGGCTTGCCTGCGGCACTCCCTGGGCATTCGCGCCAAACCTGAGCGAGAACCGCTGGAGGTCCCCCCCGTCGCAGTCCGAGCCGCTGCTCAGCGCTGGCCCGCGAACGCCGGCTGCCATGCGGCGCGCTTGCCGTCCGCGAGTGACGTCATCAGGAGGCTGCTGCCCAGGTCCGCGCAGTCGCCGACAAATTCCTGGGGGCGCTCGACGCCTTGTAGAGCTCGCGTTGGCCACCGCGGGCGCCGCCGCGCCCGCGGCGATGACGACAGGCAGGGCGCCGTCCGCGGTGCCGACGCCCGACGCATCGTAGGAGCAGGTCACCGGCTGGCCCTTGCCCGAGGGTGACAGGCCGCCGAACTTAGACGCTGGCGCCGCAGCAACGGGGGCGGAGATCAGCTGGCCGGAGCCGTCGTACACCGCCTACCTGGTGGCAGGGTTGTGCGTGCGGTTTTGATGTGTTTGATCGGAAACCGGCGGCGGGATGATGGAGCTGGTGAAGGAGGGCAAGGTGCGATCCATGGCGGCTGTCTGGCTGGTCAGGGTGAGGGATCTGGGGATAAGCGCCGAGGCAACCGGGTGTTGACGGCCCAGTCACGCAAGATTGTCGACAACGATCGCTATGTCCTTGAATCCGAAAGCAACCGGGTCAATCTCACCTTGATTCCGCCGCGCCGCGGCTGGATCGTCGATCGGCATGGCAAGGCGCTGGCAAACAACCGCGTTTCGCTGCGGCTCGATATCATTCCCGACCGGCTCCGCAAACGCGACCTGGTGCTCGGCCAGTTGCAAACCGCGCGGTCGATGCATTAGAGGTCAGCTTGGCCGACCAGGTGTCAACCTCCGACCTCACATCAGGCGTCGCCGCCCGCACTGTTGGCGCCGCCGCGGCCGCCGCCGCGGCGCCGCACGTGATCATGACGGGCAGCGCCGTCGCGACGCTCTGCACGGCCGCGCCGGCGGCGAGCGGCTGCAGGCGCGAGATGTGCAGGAAGTCGAACGTGCCGCACTGGCCGTCCTGGGGCGTGATGGTCGCGGGGACCGTGACCGTCTTCGACTCGCATATGCGCTCCTGCTTGGCCGCGGGGGCGACGGTGCCGCCGGTCTGCCATCGGTGATGCCGATCCACGACGCCGTATTTTACTGGTCGAGGTCCCGCCGGTCGAAGGCGATTGTGAGGTGCCGCCGACATAATGCTGTTCGATGCTGACGAATTTGGGTGGGGTGGTGCAGCGGGGCGCCTGTATTGAGCCGGCCACGAACCGGATGGGAGGCCTGCGCCGGCTCAGGCACCCAGGGCCACGTTCAGCGGGGCCACCAAGGGCCTCCCTAGAAGCGGTTGGGAGCGCATCAGGCGGCGCGTGCGAGAGGGGGGTCTAGGGGTGGAGAGGCTCGCGCCTCTCCCAGCCGGTTTCCCCCCCCACGCTGGCGGATGTCTGTCGTGCCGGCAGGTTGCACCGGCTTTCCACGTCGTGACATAACCCGCTTGCGAATAATCGGTCGCGCGGACCGCGCCGTTGAATTCGAGGCCGAAACCGAGCGGCACGACGGTTTTGAGATAGGCTTCCTTGACGTTATACGAACCGAAGCTCGGCAGGTAGTTGCCCACCGACCAGCGGTTGGTGGCGCCGATGATGTTGCCGTTCACGTCGCGGGTCGGCACGGGTTGGCCATGAACGTGCTCTTCCTTGCGATACTCACCGCCGACAGCAACGCTGACATCGCCCGCCCAGGTGGCGAACGGCGTGAAAGAGAAGTTGGCGCCGAGGGGGAGAGGCCAAGGGACGGGAAGTCCGCGAACGCGGGACCGCGATTGCGGCGCACGCCAGGAGGTAACGAGTAGCCAATGCCAGAAACAAGCGGGCATCAGTAAGCTTCTAAAGTCTCTCTTTCCAGTACCTTTCTAGTACACGCACAGGCACTCCCTCTGGAAACTTGCGCACCATGCGCGCAGGCAGTACACACGCGCCGCGCCACACACACACGCACTCAGACACACACACACACACACACACGACATATGTACACACATCAGCATATCGACACACACTCCGCCCACACGCCGGACCTCGAATCACCTTGACGAGTTGGCCACTATGCCGCGATCCACACGACGTCTCTTCGCGATGATCCGGCATGATCCACGCGGTCGATCCTTTCAAGCCAGTGGTCTCGATGCGCAGGCATTTGAACCGGCGCGACGGCGCCCGGCCACCCGTTCGCGCTGTTGCCGAGACGATTGGGAGTGAAGGACATGGATAATTTTCTGGACCGCTTGCCGCCCTGGCCCGACGAAGCGTCAGGTTTGCGGTGTGGCCACGGTCGGACAGCCGCAGGTGTCCGGCCAGGTTCGCGGAATTGATCGCTTCCACAGTGACGCCGAGTGGCCGCTGGCGGCTAGCCTGGTGCAGTTAAGGTATAGCTATCCGGTGCCGGCAGTACAACATGATCTTGTGGCTTACGAGTCCGGGTATTATGGTCCCTTTGGTTGCCTTGTATCCTAACCCGGTAATGCAAATGCTTCAGCTGAAAGTAGCTCAGGGTAGCCTTGCCGGTAATGTTGCCATCTTTGATGCGATGGGCAGGCAAGTATGGACAGGGCGCTTAAAGGGGCTGGCAGAGGAACACAGTTAAGTATTGATTTATCCGGTGTTGCTCCCGGTTTTTATATTTTGAAAATAGAAGGGCAGCAACAGGTGATACACACAGCAGCACTCTCACACATCAGCGCACGACAGCAGCACACACCGAGACCACGCCAGACAATCCACACCCAGCGCCAAACGCGCACAAGCATGCCCACACAACGCCGTACCAAATGCAGTACGGCGCCCCCACCTGCATGGTGTACATAATCCCTGGTCGAGCCTCGCGCGCCAGCGTGACTTCCTTCCTTCACTTCGGGGAAGGCGAGCGCCGTCGCATAATTGTTGGTCACATCCGTCGTGCCGCCGGGCAGCGTCCGCGGTTGCCGTATCGTACAGGCCGGCGGTAGCGCCCGGTGCCGCCCTGCACCGCGTTGGTGAAGTCGAAGAAGGCGGCCGGGCCGGAGAACTGGCCTGGCGTGTGTCCACGCGAGCGTCGAGCGCGCCTGAGTTCGTCCGTTGTTCCAGGTGACGGGTACGTCACACTCAGCTGCACCCCTAGCGCGACCGACATGACCCCGTCGGGCACGTGCCGGATCGCGGCGATCCCGCGGTGACGCACGGTGGACACGTTGACGGCGGCCACCGTCTTGATCACGGTGATCATCGCCTGCGACGAAGAACTTCTTGTTGGTCGCGGCGCCCTTGGTCACCCTCAGCGTGTAGGTGACCGACTTGGGATGCCGAGACCATCGAAGGGGTCGGTGTCAGCTTCAGGTGACTGCCCGGTCGCCTCGACCCCATAAAGTCTGGAACTGCCCGACCGCACGTTCAGGTTGTCCGACGTCGCCCGCAGACGACGGGTTGATCGGGGTGCAGGCGTGGTCGGCGTGGTCGGCGCCGCTGCGGCGGTGGCAACTGACTGTGATTCGCGGGTCGGCCTTGGCTTGACGGGCGCGCGCCGATGACGGTGCCGGTCAACCGAACTGTCACCCGCAGCCCGAATATGATCTGGAAACGGGTGAAATCCTGACCTGGGGTCGCCTCGCGCTCATATGGCTGCATCTGAAGCTTCTGAGGCTTGGGGCTCGCAATGCGGCCGCATGGCCGGGGGCGCGCCGCCTGTTCGGCGAGGATCTGGTCGCGAGGGACGCCCGCGGCTGCTCCCAAGGACACATGTCAGGACCCAGGGCCCCCTCCGCGTGGAAAGCCACAAAAAAGAGCGGGGCGTCAAGGCTTGACTTACTCCAGCCGGTGTAAGGATCGGCCGACAGCGTTCCTTTTTCCACTCACCGGGTAGGTCTTCAGGCTCCACGGCCGTGCAGCCCGAGGTCGGGCCACCGGTGATGGTGACCGTCAGCGTGTAGGCCAGCGTCTGGCCGACGGTCACCGTCGTGCCAGGTGCCGGAGTAGAGGTCTTCTCCACCGTGACCACGGCGGGCTCGACCGTGTTGGTATCGCTGTCGGTGTTGTTGTCCGGATTCGGGTCGGGCGAGCCGTCCGGACTGGTCACCGTCGCCGTATTCGTCAGCTCGCCGGTGAAGTCGACCGGCACTGCCATGGTCAAGGTGAAGGTGGGAATGATGGGCAGCCGCCGCGCAGTGGGATTGTTGGTGTCGGCTGCAGGGCGGCTACGGGCTGTCAAAGCGGATGCCGATGCCGCGCTGGAGCACCTCCATGTCGAAATGGGGCGAGCGGCGGGTTGGTCGACATGCGGTCGGGCGGCGTATCGGTCATGGTTGCAACTTCCAGAAAAAATGATGGCGCGGCCCTAGCTGCACCGCGCCACCATCGTCAATGGAAAGGGTTTTTCAGAAACCCGCTTTCACCGTCACAAAGAACTGCTGCGGCGCCCCCGCGAGCAAGGTCTGGCTGTCGCCGCGGTTGGCATGGTGTACTGATCTCCAAATCCCCAGGTTGATCTGGTGGGTCATCGTCACCGGTCGAAACGCGGTGAACTGCGAACTGGTTGGCCCACATTACGGCCGCAGTTCAGCGAGGCAGGCGTTGCGTGAAGTCGTCGGCACCGACCAGGGTCTCGCCAATCAGGGTCTGGAACGAGGCCGCCGGCTACGGCGACGATGCAGGTGTTCGTATTTGCATCCAGTCCATGCGCGGTCGGGGATGATGCCGTGATGTCAGCCAGCAAAAAGAATCACGCCCCGATGAGGTTGTTGGCGCCCCACCTGGGTGAGCGGATGTTGTTCCGCAGGGGCGTCGGACCGTTCGGCAGGATGAACCGTCGAACAGTTCCGACGCCGACGCCGAACACTTGCCGACGCCGTTGATGCCCGTCACGCCGGTGCCGACGACGCCGAAAGACCCGCCGATCCTGGGGTCGTGATGGCCCCGCCGGCGTTGGTGCCGACCCACACGAGGCCGTCGGGCGACACGTAGGGGCTCGTCAGGCTGCACGGGGGATAAACTGCTGGCCGCTGGACAAAGGTCACCACCGGCGTGGCGATGTTCTGATGCCGGCCTGGCGGGGGCGGGGGGGGGCAACGGGCGCCGGAAACAGACAAGTCAGGAAAAGAAGCCGAGGTGGGGGCTGGTGCGGGCGGCAGCCAGGCTCTGGGATGCCTCGTGCAACGCAAGGGCAGGTGTGCATGCAAAGGTGGCTGGCCACGAATGACAGGGTCGTCAACAAGGCAGTATTGCTGTCGTAAAAGGGAAGCTGCTGCACGCGCTGATCGTGCGTCGCGGTGGGCGTGCGACGCCGAAGTGCGGGAGGGTCTCCCTGCGCATTGGCGAAACGCGGCGCCGGACACCGCCCAACCGCCAGTGGTGGGGGTGGCTGTGGCCTGGAGGTTGTACTCCACAGGCACACTGCCCGCGGTCTGGTCCACGGTGAAGGACGTCCTGAGGTCGGTTGGCTTGAAGGGGTTACGTGGGGTGGTCTGGTGTATACGCTAGAGCGAGAGTGTGCGCGTGCGTCTGTGGTTGTGTGTGCGTGTGTGTGAGTGTGTGCGCGCGTGGAGCGCACACGCGCGAGCACACGCATGCAAGCATATACAAGCGCGGGACAAAGGATGCGTGTGTGGCACCCGCTCCTTCCTGGAGAATAAACTTGCTGCCTTCGCCCAGCGTACTGGCTAGCCCTAGCTTCCAGCGGTGCGCCGTCACCCACCGCCCAGCTCGCCCCACGTCCCGACAGCCAGAGACTGGTTCAGCCCACACCCAGCCCACACCCAGCCCCAGCCGCTGGGGCGCGCCGGGCCGCCACGAGCACCTTGTCGCGCGCGACTGCAGGGCCCACGAGAACGTCTGGGCGCACCACGACTGCAGCTCCTGGAAATTGAGGCTGCGGTGCACGTCGCAGCCGAAGATGACGATGTTGGCGGTGGCGACCTTGGTGATGGCGGTGCCGCCCGCCGGCGTCAGCGTGGCCGCGCTGGTGATCGCGACCCCGTTGGCGTCGGTGCGCACGACAAAGCCCCCGCCTTAATGGTGTAACTGCGGTCGCGGCATGGTTTGCAGGAGTGTCAAATAATAGAGCCAGCAGAGGGGTCAGCTGAGGGTTGGCGTCGCAGACAGGGCCGGTCGAGGTTTCGGTGGCAGCAGCTTCGTTGCGCAGCACGCCCCAGCCACGGCGAATGCCGGCCACCATCCAGCAGTCCCGCCGACAAACCCATGGCAGCAATAGCTGGGGCGACGACCGCTTCACCCTCGATACAAGCCCGGCCGCATCACGACATCGGTCGAGTCCGACACCGTGACGCCGTCTCCGGCGCAGATCTGGCCGGGTCGGTCGAACCGCCAACCGTCTCCTGGGAAGCGGTTGAGCACGGTGTAGGAACCCGTGCCGACGAAATTAGCGTAAATTGCCGGCCGGGCAGGCAGTCGACGCGCCAACCACGGTGTCGCCGAACCGCGGCGAGTCAGTGGTGACGCTGCCGCGCCGTCGTGGTGACGGTGCCGTGACGCGAGGTCGCGGTGCCATGCCGGCCTGAGGGTAGCCCGTGTGGCGACGGTCGTGAAGGCGCACACGATCTGCCGCCCGCCGCGACGGGGCTGCCCGCCGGAGGCGTGCACGTGGACGGAACTCACGCCGTCGGCCGCCGGTGCCTTGTCGTGATCGTGTTGCAGGTGACCGGGTTGGCGCCGTTGGTCGCGGTGACGGTGCCCGGCGTGCACCTGGGACGCAGTGTCGATGGCCGCGTGTACTTGAGGACGTATGCGATGTCGCTGACGCGCCCTTGGTGATGCGCACGTGGCGGCCGTGGGCGTGCCCTGGACGGTCTTATCGAGCGTCCACTGGTAGGCGAAGGACCCTTGCGTCTGGGTTAGGCCATGGTCGGCGGCTGCAGCTGCGCCTCGGCGTGCGACGCGGCTGCAGGGGGCGGACGCGGGCGGCGGGGCAGGGC
>NNCB01001572.1:0-10247 GCA_002317545.1 Scenedesmus quadricauda | reverse complement strand
GCAGACCGCACGCACGCGCGGGCAGCCGGCCGCCGACCGCCCCTCGGCGCCGAAGCCTCGCGCCGGCTGCGCACGCGGCGGCTGCGGCGGCGGCGCCGGCCTGGGAGGCGCTGAGGCGGCGCAGCTGGCCCTCGATGGTCAGCCGCTCAAAATCCTCCTGCAACGGGTCGTCCGCATCCGCCTCCCCGCGCTCCTCGCCCTTCCCCCTCTCCGGGTCAGACACCCCTGCAATCGCCTCGTGCTCGCCGCCGCCACCATCACCAGGTCCAGGCTGAGGGTCGGCCGCCCCCGCCGCCGCGGCGGGCCGTGCGGCGCGGTCCTTCTGCGCGTGGTTGGCACGCCGCTTGCGCCGCTGCGCGCCGTTTTCGACGCCTTGGTGCCCTTCAGCTCCACCCCAGCTCGTCGGCGTCCTCGCCCTCTTCGCTGCTGCTGCACTGGCCGCGACTGTCACGGCCCTTGGTGGCCAGGCCGCTAATCGGGCATGGTGTGGCGCTTGGCATGGGTGTTGCGGCGCAGCGACTCTTGGATGAGCTTGTCTGTGGGGGTGTGTGTGTGTGTGAGAGCGCGTTGTGCGGGCTTCGAGCGCGGTCAGGTGTGCGCGCTTGTAATTGAGTGTGTGTGCGTGTGTCCATGTGTGTACGTGTGTGTGTTTGTGTGCGTGTGCGCGCGCCACTTGTTTGAGTGCTTGCGTCTGATTGTCAAAGGGGTGGTCAGATTATGCGATAATCTGAATTTTTCTGCCTCGCGCGTTTGGCAAAAACGACAGCGCGCGAATCAAAAAATCCCAATCTTGCGAGCATAAGCCCACTTCTGCGGGCGACTGGAGAACCCCGTTCCCGCGCAACAGCCATCCATCCAGCCCAGGCCGACGACGCCCGACAGCGGCTTCAGCGTCCCCGCCGCGCGATCCGCATCAGCCTGCTTCGCCGCCGCCAGCGCATGTTCCGGCGTCTCGACGATGAACGCGTTAAGCGCCTTCGCGCCCGCCACGGCGTTGAACGCCTCGGCAACCTCGACGCGCCACCCGGCGGCTGCCGCGTCGCCGGTCTGCGCGAGCAGCAGCAGTTGGTCAGCTCGGTCATGCCGGCGTCGCGGAGGGCACTCAGAAAGCTGTTGAGTTTTTTATCTTTGGAGAACATTTCCATGAACACATTTGGTGAGGGGCTGAAGCCCGGGTCGAGCAGGTCGGCAGCGGTCGCGAAACGGATAGTTGCCGGACGGACGATACGCAGTTGGAGCATGTCGTCATGGCGCGACTCGGTGACCAGTTGGCCGACCAGGATTGCGCCCGGTTCGGACACATCGATGAGCGCGGTCAACAGGCGGCCTACCATGCGGCGGATATCGGCATCGCTCGCCAGTCCAAGGATCGGCAAGGCCGGCCCCAGAGGCCTGCCTTAACATGCCTGAGCCCATGGCAGTGTCAAACCCGCCTTGGAGGCCGCGCCTCACGCGCGACGCTGCCCCCAACAGACGCCAGCCGCACCGGAGCACCAACCATGCCCCACCCCACATCAGCCCCAGGCCGGCATCCCTCGGCACGGCCCCCAAGAGGGTGGGTCGGCAAGGGTGTGACTTGGTGAGACGGGCCGACCGGCATCGGCTAGTTGAATTCGCGTCGCTTATCTCTCGTGTCCGCCAAAGGCTACGCTCATGACTGGCTCGCTGGTTGAAGAGGAAAGAACCCCCCTGCGCGCCGAAGGTGGCGACAAGATGGCGCGATGCAAATCGGCGTCGGCGTAACCATTCTGGCCTTCCGCCCGAACCGGGGGCGATGCCATCCCCCGCATCGCCCATTTCGAGGGAGAAACAAATGGCCTGTGTGTCGAGATGTGCAGCGCGGGAGGAAAGGTGGCCGCCGGCGCTGCTCGACGGCTGCTCGACGGCTGCGCGGCTGCGCGGCTGCGCGGCTGGGCGGCCGTGCGGCGGCGCAGTCTGGCGGCTGCGTGGCTGTGCGGCCGAGGGGCTGTGCGGCTGCGTGCGGGTGTGGCGCAAGCTTGCGGAACGCTGCTGTGCACATGAGATCCTGAGAGCTCCTCACGCGGAGGCATGTGCCTAGGCAATAAGCGGCCTGCTCTCCCAGCGACGTTCCCTGATGTGCACCCCGCATCCCACCTGCCACGCCGGCCGCATCGGCATGCCGAGGCACCTGCCTTCTTCAGTCCACCCCACCTCCGCCTCGGTGATGCGCGCCATCCGATCAGGCGGCGCGGGGCCATCGCTGCCGCCGCCGCCGCCGCCGCCTCCGGCCTCGCCTAAGCTGGTAGGGGGTGTGCTGCTGCTGCCCGCGCTTGGCGTAAAGAGGTCGCCGGGCGGGGCCACGTCGACCAAGGGTTGTAACGAGGGGAGCCTCCATATCCGCGGTCGACGGCGGCATGTTGCGCGCGTCCGCGGCGTGCTCGCGCGCGGCGGCGACGTCCGCGGCGCGCGCGGGCTGGGTGGCGGTCTTGCCGCCGGCGTCCTCGGCGGCCCCGCCGCCGCCGCTCGAGTCGCCCTCGCTGGAGCCCTCCTCGTCCTCGTCCTCGGAAGCGCGGAAACCCTCTGAGTCGCTCACGTCGCCGCTGCTGATCCTGCTGCCGATGCTGCCGCTGCTGCTGCTGCTCTCGCCGTCATCGTCGCCGCCGCTCCCCGGCGTCCGCACCAGGCCGGGGCGGGCGGCGGCCGCTGCTGCGGCTGACGCCCCTGCTGCTGCTCTCCCCCTTCGTCGCTGCTGTCGTCGTCTTCGCGCGCCTCAGACCTGTCCTGGCGCTTCCACTGCAGGTATAGCTTCTTCGACTTTGCGCTTCCCGTGGCGCGGGACCTTCCTCCATGCTGGGGCTCGTCATTGCTGTCGGCGCCACTGTTGCCTTTGCCGTGTCCCGCTCTCTTGCCCCGGCGGCGCTTCGTCAGCGGGCGATCTCGCCCGCCACGCCTGGGATCCATCTCTGGTTTGCCCTTACTTCAACTAAGAGGGCTCAGCCTGCGCTGTGAAGCAACGTGCAGTAGTGCTTCGCTGCCTGCCTGCAGTGCTTGACCAGGTGTGCAACACACGGGCGGATGCACGAAACCTGCGGATGCTGCACTCCCTACTGTCCATGATCTTTAGGTTCACACACAGAATAATCACGCCTAGAATGGTAGGCCAAAAACGACTTGAAGCAGCTGCTCCAGTCCGTCCCGCAGGCTCGTTGCGCTTTCTAGGCCGCTCGTTTGGACCGGTCGTATGATTTCGAGTGGTTGCTAGGGAAGCTTGCCCTCGAAGTTCGCATTCGCGCAGCTGCAACCATGGCCGATCCCACAGCGCTTTTTCATCAGTATGAGCAGGATTACTGCAACAAACGACAGGAATCAGCCGAAAGATTGGCGACTCTAACAGGCGTGACCCTCGGTGCGCGCCCTGGCGAGCCTGCACGAGGTTGGACAGCCACGCTCTATCCCACCATGGCCCCGAAAAGCTGGTGATTGTCGACGACAGATGTGCGGCGGATCAAGGGTCCGTGATCGATCGGACATGCGCTAGGCGCACAGCGTCGGCGCGTCGCCGACGGCACATTATGCAGGACGACGGCGAATTCGTCGCCCCGAGCACGCGCCGCATCGCGTCATGCCGCTCCATCAGCCCCCTTGAGCCGCGCCGCGACCTGCGCGAGCATTTGTCGCCGACCTCCGGCGCAGATTGACCGCATGGACATGGAAGCCCGCAGCCTGCCAGCGGATAAAGCGCGCTCCCTGGCGTCGAAGGTCAAGGGTCAAGGCCGACCTTGCCGAAATCGGAGCCCAGCGCGCCGCGCACGCCGCCATTGCCGTCCTTGTCGGACAGGGTGGTGGGTGCGGCGGACTTGAGCAGGTGGTCGAGGAAGCCGTTGAGATTCATCGGGGAAGGCCTGGGCGTTATGGGGTCGTGCGGGATCTATGGGCCCAATCTGCGGGCACAAGGCATGGCAGGCATTTTCCTGCGGCGTAAACGACTCGGGACGGCAGTGCCGTCCCGAGAAGCATGTTGCAAGCGTTGGATCGTGGCGATCAGGCCGCCGTCTCTGCTGCCTCCCAACCCCTCAGGGCCTGGGCGGGGACTACTACAGCACGTCAGCGGGGCAGCGGGACCGCATGCTGCAATCCACTGAGCGGCTGCAGAAGACCTCAGAGCGGCTGCAGCTCGGCAAGCAGCAGCTAGCAGAGACAGAGGTGCGGCTGGGCCTTCCAGGCCGGGCAGGGCACTTGCAGGCCGGGTATTGCAGTCCTGTTCCCGTGCTGCTTTGTGTACAACAAGTCAGCATTGTTGTTTGTGTGTCAAGTTTAAGTTCGGAGCGGTGATCTTGACAGCTTATGCTGTCCATCGCGGTATCGTTGCTGTGGCCTTGTAGCAATGGCCACCTTCCCCGGCCCCGACCCCGCTGCCACCGCAGGAGCTGGGCGTGACCATCCTGGGGGACCTGGCGCGGCAGCGCGAGACCATCGTCCACGCGCGGACACGCTGCATGGCGCGGTCGACACATAGCAGGCACGGCGGGTCCGGTCCGCGATGTCAAAGCGCGTCATCGCCGCGAGATATCAGTTGGGCATCAGGTGCTGCACATGTGTGCGTGCTGGTGATGACGTGGGTGCATGTGTGTATGTGTGTGTCAGTGTGCGCGTGTGCTTGCTGGTGTTTGTGTGTGTGTGTGTGTGTGTGAGTGTGTGTGTGTGTGTGTGTGTGTGTGTGCCCATGCCGGCACAGACAGATTTGTGCAATTCCATGCAGGCATGCACATGCGCATGTGTGTGTTTGGATGTTGCTGTGCGCGCGTGTGTGCCAATGTGAAAAACCATTGCACAGCTCATCGTGTTCTGGACTGTGCCTCTCGGTCATGCATGTTGTGAGCAGCACTGAACACTTTTTCCCATAGGTATCGATCAAAAGCCGGTTTCAACTCACTCACCCGCAGGAAAGCATCATCCTGATCAGTCTGGAAGTGAATGATGGGCGTGTGTTGGCAAAGGGCAAAGCCGATGCGGTAGGGAGAGATCATTTTTTGGTGGTTTGGTGATTTTTAATTGAATCTTGTTTGAATCTTTTGCAGTGCTCCACTTCAAGTGGAGCATGGCAAGGCTCCATGTGATTTTTGTATCCCGCCCGTCCCCGTTTGACAGAGTGGGCTGGATTCCATCCAGCGCTGGAACTCCGCCAGCGCGAGCTTGCGTGTCCTCCTGGAAGGCATTGGTGCAGTTGTTGGCGCATGGGGCATGGTTTTGCTTGTAAACAAGCACTGTCCCTGCTTAGTGGTGTCTTCACTGCCGGGAACAATATCATTGTGTAAACGGTATGGCGGTTTCGTAGAGGCTTGCGGCCAAATTTGCCCGATCGATGGATTGGGCGGCCTGATCGGCGCGGTACGCCAGCCCGGGCGTCATAGACTGGACGCGACATCCCCGTCGGGCGAAAGAGGGCGCTATGCACAGCATCGAGAACAAGGGCGGAGAGACCCTTTGAGCGTCCGGCTATGGCTGCCGCACCTGCTGTGAGAGCTGCAGCACACAATGAGCAGCAGGCCTTCGCACTGCGAGCTCAAGATGCCCGTGCAGCCGGGCATGCGACACACGTCGACGGACTGATGTCAAATATCTAAGGCGAAACGATCCCCGGACATACAGCTGGGCCCGCGTGATGCGAACCTGCTGCTCCGCGCGGGCGTTGGATAGCGCCTGCGGCATGCGATCATGTCGTAGTAAAAACTACGCGGGAGCTTGTCGCAGCGCTGGAGGACCGGGCGGTCTCGGAGGTCGAGTTGGGAACCAGTATCGATCTCCGTCTCGCAGCGTCACGCGTGATAGAGGTCGCTAGAGATGTTTTAATAACCATCAGTCTTCACATTGCTTTCGACCTCGCCAACGGCGTGCGAGGCGTCGTCTTAGCCAGGTCGGTTCAGGCGGCATGCGGCAACAGGGGAAGCGGGACGTGGCGCATGTACGCTCTGGCCGCTGTGAAACCCGATGCCCAGTCTTCTGGTGTGATTTCACGTCGTTACTCCATGTTGCGTACCTACCGTCCTCCGCTGCGCAGGGCTGGCGCCACAATCACGCTGCGCGGGCTCACGCTCGTGCGTTTCCTGCCGGCGCCGCCGGCGCCCGGCGCGGCCGCCCCGCCGCCCCAACCCTCGCCCCTCGCGGGCATCGATGCAGCTGGCCCCGGGGCCTCGGTCCGCCTAGAAGACTGCGTCCTGATCGCGGCCGCGCCGCCCAGCGGCGGCGGGCCCGCGGCGAGCAGCTTCTGGGCGTCTGCGGCCACGGCCGGGGCGCTCGGCGCTGGCGCGCCCGCGCAGCCGGCGCGCGCGCGGGCCGTGCCGGTCGACTACGCAGCCGGTGCCACGGGCGGCGTGTCCGGCGCGGTGCGGCGCTCGGTGCTACTGCTCGACCCGGGCGGGTGCTTTGCTGCGGCGGGGCCCGGGACGGCCGCCGTCTACGACACTGGCAGCTTCGCGGAGGCGCTGTCCGACCCCCTCGCGCTTCGCGCCCTTGTCGCCCAAAACACGACGCTCGGCACTGGCCTCGCGGCGCCCGACCCCGGCGGCGGCGCGGCCGCGGCGGCGGCGGCGCCGCCGCCGCTCCAGCTGCTGCCGCTCGCGCAGGCGCCGCCGCTGGCGCGACGGCTGGCCATATCCGCTGCCTCGGCGCAGCACTGACCTGGGGGGAGTCGTCGGATCGATCGTGATGGGCGCCGGCGGCGAGCTGGTGTTCGGCCAGCCGCTGACGCTGCTCGGTCCGCTCGCGGCGGCGGCGCCGTTGCGGGACGGCGGGGACGACGGCGCCGCGACGCTCGCACCTGCGGCCGTGCGTGTTCTCGAGGGCGGCTCGCTCGCATTGTTGGGGGTGCAGCTTTCGGCGCCGGGCGCGCAGGCGCTGGCGCAGCAGCTGGGCGGCGCGGGCGCGGCGGGTGCCAAGGGCGGCGGCGGCGGCGGGGTTGTGGTTGTGGCAAACTGGAGCGCGCAGGCGCCCACCGGCGGTGAGCTGGGTGCGCGGGGCGTGGGTAGGCGCTGTTCGACGTGTCTGCTCTTGTCGGACAGCGCGGGCTGCGCCGCCGCTCCGCCAGGCCGCTCTCCACGCGCCTGGCTGGGGGCTTTTGTTGGGGAATGGGATGGGGGTGGAGCGTACAGAACTCTGTGGCCGTCGCAGGGTGCCACCGACCCCGTCCACGCTCCGGTTGGCCGCTGTCACCTGGCGGACGAAGGTGCTGCAGGCGCCGCCAGCGCCTGGCTGCCCGGCCGCCGCAGGCCCCGGGCCCGACGGGCGGCAGCGGCGTTGTGGGCGGCGGCGGCGGGACAGCCGCCGTCGCGGCGGCAGACGCGGGGCAGCTGCGGCGCGCGCTGCAGGACCCGGCGGTGCGGCTGGTGCTGCTGACAGGGCCCGTCCGGCTGGCGCCGCCGGCGGCGGCGGTCGGGCCGTGGGGCGGCGGCGGCATGCCGGAGGAGCGCCCGGGCCCGATAGTGCTCGAGCGCTCGGTCAGACAGCTCGTGCGTCGACGCGGACGGCTGGCGCGGTCAACCCAGATTTCACGTCGCTACGGCTCGGCGTGCTGGTCGTGGCGGGCGGCGCGGTGCTGCGTTGTACAGGGAACAAGCCTCGGCGACGCTGGCGGGATGCCGACGTGGGGAAATGTGGCCGTGCGTGTTCGGCGCGGTCAGCGCGCGGCCCCGGCTCGCACTTCCAGTAGGGGGTGACGCTGGAAGCCAGGCCGCCACGCGGGGGCGGCGGTGGGAGCTTGCGTTGAGCGCGGGGCCCACGCACGGCGCGGGCGATTCGATTGAGCGCGCTCGCTGGCTGTGGTCGCGCGGACGCCGCCATCGGATGAACGGCAGCTGCCGACCTTTGTCTGCGCCGCGCTGGCGGCGTTGCCGCTCTATTCGAGCAAGACCAAATATGACAGCAAGACCGGCTGGCCCAGCTTCTGGGCGCCGCTCAAGGGCGCGATCGGCACCGCGACCGACTATGACCTCGGGTCGCCCCGGCATCACCAGCGCCGGCGGGGCTCATCTTGGCCATGCAGCAGTCGCCGTTGACGATGCGCAGAGCGAGGCCCTCGGCGATCGCGGTCTTACCGACGCCGGCTTCGCCGATCAACACGGGGTTGTTTTTGGTGCGGCGCGCGAGAATCTGGATCGTGCGGCGGATTTCCTCGTCGCGGCCGATAACGGGGTCGAGCTTGCCTTCGCGCGCAACTTCGGTGAGGTCGCGCGCGAATTTCCTGAGCGCTTCGTAGCGGCCGCGGCCGAGAGCAGCTGTCGGCAGTAGCAGCCGCAGCAGCAGCAGGAGCAGCAGCAACAGCAGTACCGCAGCAGCGGAGGCGGTCGGGCAGCCACCTTATTCCCTTTTCGTGGCTGGGCCTTGTCGTCGACCCTGCCCTAGCGGCCTCCGCAACGGTTTCCCCAGCGTTCCAGGAGCAAGCTACGGCCGTCGCCATCGTCGGCTGGGTCGTGGGCGGCGCGGCGCTGCTGCTGCTGCTCGCGACGTCCGGCTTCCTCGACGCGCGCGCCCTACAACGGCGACGAGGACGCCGCCAAGATTCCGGGCAAGACGATGGTTCTGGGTCCATGCCGCCGGTGTCGGCTCGGCGGCACGCCTTCAAGCCCTGCGCGGCGGCGGCGACATTGCGGCGGCGACGCAGCCGGCGGCGGCGCCGCCGCAGCTCACGGCACGCGCACTCGCACCCCCCTGCGGCATCCATGCCCGCGCCGGCGCCCTGTGCCGCGTCCGTGCCGGTCCAATCGATCCTGTTCGTGGCGCGACTGGGCCGGCGTCAACCGGTCAGGTCGATCGCGCCTGGTTCAATCGCGGTCGATGCCGACGATCTCGCCGGTCGCCGGATCCATCTTCAGGTCGACTTCACCGCGCAGCCGCTTGGCGGCGCATTCGACGCACCTTCCGCGGCGGCGGCGCCGCCGCCGCCTTTGCCGCAGCTGCGGCGAGCGCGAGCGGCGGCGGCGGCGGGGGTTCACAGGACGCGGGGCGTCAGCGGCACCAGCGGCAGCAGTCTGAAAGCGCGCGCGCGCGGTGCAGGCGCTCCACGATGCCCGGACGTTCGCGGGACCTCCAAGGGGACCTGGTGCTCGAGTCGGCTGGCGGAGGCGAATTCGGGATGGTGGGATAGGCTATTTCGATGCATGGGTCGGTGAGCAGGGTGTTGAGGTCCCAGGGTTTAGGGGATAGGGTTGGGGGGTGGCTGCAGTTGTTTTGGGGGAGGCATGGAGTGCGTGCGGATTGGAGCGGCGGGCGAGGTCGCGAGTGAGCACGCGGCAGGCGGTGCAGCGGGCGCCGGTGATGGTCGCGACGCGGCGCCGGGAAGGCCGGGCGCAGCAGATGCCTATCGCCGTGCAGCCCGAAGCATCACCCATCGCCCCCCTTCACCTACGAGTGCCGCGCCGTGCAGCGCTGTGCTGCGACTCACTTCGTGTGCCGCTCTGCGCCGCTCCGACGGTTTCCAGATTCCGTGCGTCGTGGAAGGGCACGCTGGTGGCTGTGAAGCGCATGCTGTTCCCGGCCGGCATGAGCGGCGCCGCCAAGCGGGAGAAGATGGCCATCATGGAGACAGCCATCAGCGCGCGACTCAGGAGTGTGTGTGCGCGAGCGGTAATTATTTTGTGTGTGTGTGGGAGCTTGTGTGTGTGTGCTGAGCCAGTGCTGCGTTTGGTGTTGAAGTCGCGATGCCGATGTGTTTCGCTTTGTTTTTAAGATATGGTTGGCATAACTGTTGAAGACGGCAGGAACATGTTTGATGTATGTTTGTGTATGTGTGTTTTTGCATCACACGTGCACGCATGCGCATGCGTGCTCGTGGATGTGGAGGCTCAAGGCTTGTAAGTAATTGCATGCGTTTGTGTGTGTGTGCATGTGTGTGTGTGTGTGTGCGCGCGCGCTCGCGTTCATCACTCAAGCTGCGCACAGGGCGTGACTGCCCAATGAACAGTCGGCCGTGTCAAGGATGGTTGTCAAACCTCTGCTGCTGCCTGCAGGACGGTTGTCAGTGTCCTCCCTTGCTGCTCCCATCCTGTGTTTTTACGCGCTGACCAACAGCACGCCGTTCGACCAGGTGCGAAACCACCTGTAACCCTGCACCCCCAGGCACCCCAATATCGTGGCAGCTCAACGCGCTCTACCTGAGGACCCTGGCAGCAGCGTCCAGGGCGAGGCGAGGATATGAAGGACGCTCACCTCCGACGTCGATAGCTTGCGTCACGCCTCCCGCCCTCCCCACATCGACCCCAAAACCACACTCCTCCCTCTCTCCTCACTCAGAT
>NNCB01001571.1:0-10249 GCA_002317545.1 Scenedesmus quadricauda | reverse complement strand
CGAAAAAGGCAGCGATCTGCGCGTGCACACCAAAAGAGGACCTCGCCACCTTGGATCGCGGCCGAACCTGCAACAGCCGCACCCAGCACCCACCTCTCGACCTGGACAGTCCTGCCTCGGCTGAGCGCCATGCCCCAGGCCGCCGTAAACTCGTTCGATGCCCCCCCTCATCATATCGGCCCAGTCGCTGGCCTGGAGCAGCTTCAGGATGATGTTCTCGACATCCTCGCCGACCTGGCGCGGCGATGTCGGTCACGTGCGCCGCGGCCATGGTGAAGGAGCGGCTGGCGGAAACGGCGACCAGCGCCGCGGCGGCGGTCGCCGCCTGCGCGGCCCGGTCCGACCAGCCGACAGGTGCGATTCCGAGGGCGCTGCCGATGCCGCCGCCACGTCAGCTAGGCATCGAGGCCGAACCGGGCGCGGGCGGCGGGCCGACGAGAGGCGATAGTCGGTGCTGTTGGGAGGAGCCTGGCAGCTTCGGGGGCGCAGCTACGCGGCGTTCGAGGCGCGCCAGCGAGCGGCGGCCGCGGCGGCGGCCGCGGCCGCGGCGGCCGCGCGCGGCAGAGCGCGCAGCAGGCGTCGCTGGAGCGGGACCTGCAGGCGCTACAGCAGCAGTGGCGCGAGCTGCAGGCGGCGCGCGCGCAGGCCAAGGGCGCCGGCGGCGCGCTGTGACCGCGGCGTGCACACCCGCCACACCCGACGGACGTGTCCGCATAACAGCAATTATCACCAGCTTTCAGCCGGCATAAACGGCGCTGTGAGCGGTTAGAGACCATGCGGATTTCATCACTGTCGCCAAGACATATCGAGCGTCTTGTTGAAGCGCGGGGGATCTGGGCTTTAGCAGGACCAGGATGCAGGCCAAGTACCTGCGCGGGTTTAGCACTGCCCTGCCTGCTTCGGGCAGGTGGCCACCAACTACCGCAGGGATGGAACGAAGCCCACGTCAATTTTGCTAAAAATGAGAAAGAACCCCTGAAAGTACATCTCAAATATCCTTACGAGGTTTACAAGACAAAGTAATCTCGGTATTGACTTTGACGGTCCCCGGCGAGCCGTTTCGTGGCTCAGCGAATGCGCCAGTCGCCACGCCTCGGTCTCTTCGCCGTAGCCGCGCTGCAATTGCGCCAGATTATCCTCCATCCGCTCGCAACAGAAGGCGAGGCTGCGCGGCATCTGGCGATAGAGGATCAGGAATTCGGCGATCTTGAGCGCGCTGATTTCGGCGCCATAGAGCCAGCGATAGGCGCGGTGCGCCGACACCGAGCGCAGGCGCCATGCATGATCCGCGCGCAATCAAAGCCACGCAGTGCTGACTCACGCACACTCAAGCATGAATCGCCGTTTCATAACCTGGTCCATCCTCTGGCCGACTTGCTGACACCATCCTGTTCTTGACATTCTGGCCGCTGCTGAATCGAGATGGCACCCCTGACGTCGCGCCTGTGTCATCGAGTGCGAACGATTATGCCACATCAGCCTGCCTGACCCTGCCACAGCGGCGCATGAGGGTGACTTCTGAGATCAGCATAATAATAATCGGCATCATCCAGTTGCTGGCCTTTATTTTCACCGGTCGGAATAGATGCCTTTACCGGTATCTGCCTCTCAGGCAAGCATCTGCCGCACAGGCACTGGACTTCGGTGCTGGCGGAGGTAGATTTATCATTTCTTTCGGATGAGGTTAGAAAGTGCATTGAATACGACTCCAAGATACGAGTTGTCCGGCTTCAGACGGACCGCCAGCAGTGAATTGTCAGCGGCTCGTCCGTCGCCTGGCTATTACACGGCCCTCTGCCTCGCATGCCCTTGAACTTTCGACACGCGCGTTGGCTGGTATGTTGATGGCAGGCGACTCACTTAAGGCAGCTCGCATCTGACAGCTGGTCCGGCAGGTGTGCGTGTCAGCTTTTGTGTGCACGTGCGGGGCCGACCACGTGAGCAACCGTGGCAAGCACGAGTAATGAGGGCGCTGCTACCTTCTTGTCCAGGTGCAGTGCTGAGTCGTATGTGCCCCCGGCAGCAGCTGAACACACGGAGCATTGGCGGCAGTGCCTAGGTTGCAGCAGACACGACAGCGTGCAGGTGATTCTATAGTTCACAAGGCAGTGGCTGTCTTAGCAGCACTGTGCTGGTGTTCGTGTCTGGTCAGACCTTGGCTGATAGTACCTGCTGCTGCACGAAACTAGTGATTGATGGCACACCGAAGTTTCCAGTGCTGAGCGCATAGTGGTATTGATGGTATCGCGGTATTAAGAGCGGATTCATTGTTGGGGAAAAAAGGTGGGGTGGTCTGATTATAGCTATTGAAGTCGCACATACGAATGAAGTCCGCAGGGGAAGCGAAGTATTGCAATGTTACCAGCAATGGCCATGTGGTACGATACCTGTATTAGCCAAGTATTTTTTACACCAAGTTTTTATATTTCGTGGTTCGCTGCTCCATCACTGTCACTTTAAATACAATCACTGTGGTGTTCAGATCGCTCATTACACGGAAGTAGCTCAATTGACTCTTAAAAAAACTTTACAGATTGAGTTCTGTTGGTGGAGTGGAACTTCTCGACCCAAGCAAGTGAATCCTGACTATGACACACGGCTGGTCGGGCTTCGGCGATAATCACCAAATTTATACGCTATTGAAACCAGGTTTTAGACCGGAGCATAGCCAGACGAGCTTTCTGCTATGTCTATCCAGAGGACGGTGTGCGCCAGCGCTGCACATCGCACTGTCGCTGCTATGAACAAGCGGCCCCCGCAGCTTTCTCGGCCGACGTCCCACCCCTGCACGTGCAATCGCACTGCAGAGAAGCCACCGCCCGACGCACGCTTCCCCAATCCGAGAGTATGAGGATCGGATGCAGCATATGCAGCATGCGGCCAAGGTGAGGATGGCGCATCCGCCAGCCAGGTTTGCCGTTACAAACGCGGCTGCCCCCGCAGAGACCGTAATGGATGTGAGAACAGCACTTCATGTGTTGCACATATCACACATACACCACCGCACCTGCCACACACTTCACCTTTGACCTCTTGAAATCAGGAGGAAAGCAAGCTCGGCTCAGGTGCAGCGTGGCAGCACAAGACGGACGCGCGCATCCAGCGCAACGCCGAGCAGGCATGCTTCGAGGCGCTGCGCGCGGCCCGCGCGGGGGAGATCGGCTGAGGCGCGAGCGGCTAGCTCAGAAGCTGGCGGAAGAGGAGCAGGCGCTCAAGGAGGAGCTGGCGGCCGCGCAGCAGACGCCCGCGCAGCGGCGGGCGGCGATGGCGGAGCGCGCGCGGGAGATGGCGGTGCGGCGCGAAGGGGAGCGGCAGGTGCGGTGTGGCGGCGCGCCTTGCGGCCGCACGCATGCGCGTTCACTTGACACCCGGTCACTGCTGCAGGTCAGTTGCTCACGTTCAGCGCCAGCCACAGCTATTGGTTCCATGGAACGGGACGATTTCGCATATGTAGCGCAGCTGAGACGCATCAGCGGCAGAAGCAGCACACCAGCATGCACGGCACATGGGCAAATCCGTGTGCGGCCCTGGCCGCAGGCGGTGATCGGCAGCTATTTGCACAAATATAGCTATCCCGACTACTGGCGCTACTGGCGCCTGACACGTCGCACGCAGAACGAGTCGGAGCAAGAATTGGGTGCGCGGCAAGACCTTCGACAAAAAGGGTTCCGGCGAAACGCGCGCGCTCGAGGAATTTGCCAATATCGTCCAGGGGACGAGCGGTCGCGTGAACTGCCTGCAACAGCGCGGCGAATATATGTTCGTTGCCGAGGGCCGCGGGGGCTTCCGCGTCGACATCGCGCTGGTCGGCAACAAGGGCTTCTCCGAACGCATCGTTGCGCGCGCCAATTCGCGCCGAGCAGACGTGCACCCCGCGCGCGCGCGCGGGGTACAAGACGCCAGCTGCGCCAGCGAGAAACCTGCAGTTGGCCGGCGCTGCACAGCAGGGTTCAGGGTGTCGCGGAAGGTCTTTGGCGCTCCGGTTGGATGCCCTGGGTGCCATGCTGGTGCAAACTTTGATACTCTGGGTCCAGCACCTCGGCATCGACAGGCACCAGTGCCTGCAGGCGAAGAACATCGACACAGGCCGCCAACCGCATGGACGGCCAAGGCGGCGCTGAGAACGCAGCCACCGGCGTAGTTGCGGCGGCAGCTGCGGCGCGGACGACGGTGCTCGCCGCCACCTGCAGGCATGGGACCTTTTGCCGCCGTGCCCCCTGCTCTGTCGGCTGCGGCAGCCGCCGGTGGAACAGAGTCCGCGGTGCACCAAAACCAGCGCCCGCACCTTTTTCTGGCGGTCAATCACATCCCATGCAGGTCCACCATCGTCCGCGAGCGCCAGGCCGACTGAGGCGGACCCGGACGCGCGCGAGGTTGCCGCCATGCGCGCCCACGGGAGCGCCTCGAGGCCGACGCGGCGCGGCCGACGCTGCGGAGCGCGAGCGGCTGCGGCGGCTGGCGGCGGAGGTCACGGTCTTCAACAGGCTCAGCTCCGGGTTCGCCGCGTTCGCAGGAATGACGAAAAAGGGAATGGACTCAGAAATTGAGCGGACCGTCGAGTTCCTTCACCTGCCAGGGCAGGCCGTGCTTGTTCAGCATGTCCATGAAGGGATCGGGGTCCATCTGTTCCATGTTGAACACGCCGTTGCCGCTCCACGTGCCGGTGACCATCATCGCGGGAGTGTCGCAGCGTCGCCGGGGGACGCTGGAGGAGGACCTTCAAATTCTGACACAGCGCTCGTCACCACAAACGCACTGTCGCCGCGGGAATTGAATCTGCGGATACTGCAGGATGCGCTGGCCAGGGAGGCGGCCGAGGAGGCGGCAGACCAGGCGGCCCGCGAGGCCAAGCGCCAGGAGGTGGGCTTGCGCCATTGCCGGGCTCGCGGCAGCGCGCGACCTCCGGTGTCGAGCAACGCAGCCCGAGGCTGCTGCAGCGCAAAAGTCCGGGATCGATTGCCCCCAGCGAATTTTCGCCGACGAGTCTGCGCAGTGGCCTTGACTCCCACTCCGTTTATGCACGGGGTCAAGCGCGCTGGTATGCCGCGTGCGTAAAAATATGGCGCACCCCGCGATCATTCGGCCCAGGCGGCGTCCTCCAGGTGCAGCTCCGCCGCGGGGCGCTGCCCATGCGCGCGTTGCGGCGGCGGCCGGCGAGCGGTACTTGCTGATACCCCAACCGGGCAGAAGCAGGGCGGCGCAGGACGCGGAATGGGCGGCGCGCGAGGAGGCGCGGCGGCGGCTGATGGCGGAGGTGGACGCCATACGCAGGGTGCAGATCGCATAAGGCAGGAGCAGAAGTGCGTGTGCCCGCGGCACTGCCCGCATGTCGAAACGCGGCAGCATGTGGATTAGTGGGCTCAGCCAAACTGTCCACGTGGCAAGGGTGCAAAACGCCGGAGTCTGCATGCCCACTGCTGGCCATGCGAGCTTGCAATCTCCTGTTGATCTGTGTGCCTGATCGCTCGCATCCGAACACTCTCTGTTCACCCGCTTCCTGTCGGAAGAACGGCGCGAGCCGCCCGACATCGACGTCGATTCGAGCATGAGCGGCGCGAGGAGGCGGATGCCGCCGCTAGCCGCGGCGAGGCGCGGCGCAAGGCGCTGCAGCAGTCGCTGGACGTCATGACGCAGGTGCGCGCGCGGAGACAGCGCTGATGAGCGTGCAGCGCTTTGTCACGAAGCTGCCGGAGCGCACGGTGCCTCCGCGGGCGCGGCCCCGCCTCGGATCACAGGCGTGCTGCTTTCGCCCCTTGTGTGTTTGGCGTTGGAGGCCTGGACCCCGCTTGGCAGTGCCGCTCATGATTTGCCTCGCTGCATGGTTGCCCCGCCTGCCGCGCTCTGCAACATCCATGACCTGTTTGACTGTCCGCCGCCGAGCTGACACGGAACTGCCGCTCTGCCTGCGTCGACGGCCGGCCAGGCATGGCGCGGGCGCACCTCCGCACGGCCTGCGGCGGAGGACAAGGTGCACGCGGCAGAGCTGGCGCATGCGTCCGAGGAGCTGCTACCTGCATCGCGTCGCGGCGTGCGGAGCAGCGCATCGCGCCGCGCACCTTTTTCGGTCGCAAGAAGGTCGAGCGGCGCACTGAGTGGCGCAGTAAGGACACTGAGGAGCACCAAGATAAAACCCGCTGTGGTGGCACGTTTGCAGGCCTGGCTTAAACCAAAACACCTTGATTATTTTGGGTGATGATGTGCCAAACTGAACTCAAAAGACTGGCAGAGGCTGAGACGGAGCAGCTCGATTGTGAGTGTTGCGCCAGGTGTGCACGTGCGTCCGAGGCAGCAGGTGGCGTGCTGGCTGTTGACGGGCTGTTGCCGGCAGGTGCTCCTTGTTCCTCAACCGCGACGATTTCTGTATAAGCAACACATTTTTGTCGGACCCTATTGTTTTGGGGTAGGTACAACAGAATGGTAGATTCAGTTAAGCCGATACGAGGATCAGATAGAAAATATCCAGGTCAAGACAACGATCTCTACCAGTTCTATGCGAGCTGAAGAAAATTAGCCCTGATCGACTCCATAGTTATTCACCCAACACGACGCGCAAGATCCCCGAGCCGCAGAGGCAAAATCTGCCAGGGCTGCCTGCCCTTCCAAGGACGACTTTAGCGCTTCGGCTCGTCGCTCCACCACCCTCGCGACAGGCCCAGCAGCGCGTCGTGCTACTCGTGCTGGCTGCCACGCACGACGCTGCAGCCGCACCTGCGCTGTTGGGGTGCTTCAGCGCCACCGCCGTCAGCCTGCAGCCCGACACAGCCGCCGTCGTCGATGGGGCCGCAGAGTCGCTGCCGTCCGCCTGCACCGACCGCTGCGCCAAGCTACGGCACCCCCTGGCCGCGCTGCAGCAAGGCGGGCGCTGCGCCTGCAGCAGCGTCATCCCCGCGGCGGCGCTGACTGAAGACGCCTGCTCCCCTGCCGCCCGGAAGGCGGGGCTGCTGACCGCATTACAACCACCAGGGTGCCCTGCACGTTCGCATCCAACGCTAGTGCCATTGCTCGACCCGAACGGCGCAGGCTGCGCAGGCCGAAATCCGCCCATCGGCGGATGTCTCTCGGAGTCGTTATCGCTGATCGCACACGTGATTCGACGCTGCTGCCGCCCCGCGTCAATTGCGCCTCACCGCAGGTGCAGGCGCCGTCTGCCGTCTGTCCAACCTGGGTCCCCTGGGATACTCAAACCTGGAGGCTTCTGACAACCCCCAGCGTGTCAAGCTCGACCGCCGCAGACCTCGGCGTCGCGCTGGAGCTAGTCGGCATTGACGGCACGCGCGTGCACACGGCGGACGGCGACAGCCTCTATGGCATGTTCCAGTGGTCCGCGCTGCCCAGCTCCGCCGTGCGAGCCGTGACAGGCGCATATGTGAGTGCGGCTAATAACCCCACCGGAAATATAGTTTATGCAACGAAATGCCAGCTTGTCTTGCGCTATCTGAACGACCGGCCTGTCCGGAAACTTGGCTACCTCGATCTCGTGAATCGAGTACCTCCAAGAGACGACTGGATTTTTGTGCGATCGAGTGACGCATGTTGGCAAACGCCTCGGCGTACCGGTGTGCAGATGTCGTTATCGCCCGGCCTCAGCCCTGAAAGTCTCCGCCTGCTCCTGTGAGCTCACGACTGCTTCTCGCGCGCACGCCGTCCACAACTGCTGGTTGCTCAAGTGCTTCAGCTGCCCCCCTTGCTGCCTTTGATTTTCTGCACACCACATTATCGCAGCTGGGAGTATAATTAAACCTGACCATAAACAGGATGAGCGTCAGGTAAACATATTATATATCATCACGGTAATAAAATCCAGGCACGTAAACAAAGAGGAACAGGAGCAACAGTAAAAGGTAATTCACCAATACGGCCCACTGAAAAGAGGACAGCCTGAGTTTCAGCTTTGACCACATCTACTACGATCCAAGGCAGGTGGGCTGGCGGCGCGATCAGCTGGGAGGATAGCCATGCGCGTGCCCAGAGCGCCCAACTGTGATGCATGCAAGATCCCTTTATGTGGTTGTTGGAGCTTTCCGTCTGACCGCCCACATGTGAGAAGAGGCCACCGGTCCAACACTCAATGTCCTGTCCCTGTCCGTCACTCGCTTTCAGCCGACCCATGTTCATGGAAGCTAGTCGGCCAAACACTTGCGCATCGCACCAAGGGGCGCCCACGCATTGGGGTCGATCAGTACACGACCTTCTCCTTTGAGCCCCTCGCGGACGTAAAGGACCGACTGCGGCTGGAGCCCGTTGTTACGCGTGTAGAAATAGCGCGTCCCGGCCTTGGTCGGCAGGCCGAAGCGTTCGTAATTATAGAGCTCGGTCATCCGCTGCCTGAAGCTGTCGCGCCCGGGCAGCGTTTCGAGATAGCTATCGGTGACCTTGTTCTGCGCCGCGACCCACAGCCACTGACCGTCGCAGGGGATTGCGCCACAACCGAACATGACCGAATGCGTGCAGTGGAGCACCCAATTGGGGGCTTGCCCCTCGGCGGAGCCACCCAATTGCTGGGTGACAGGGCTGCTTCCTGCAATTTGGGGAAGTTGGAAGCAGCCACAGACAATCCGGGGGGAACCGGATTGAGCTGTCGGAAAATACATCATTGGCAGTTGCACAAACAGCAAGCGAAGTTGCCACTGCTGCATGCATTTGATGGGCAAAAGCCGCGAAAACCGATTGATTCGACTAATAATTGAAAATGCACGGTATTCACGTGCGCTCTGAACACCCAAGGTCACTTCCGGGACCTGCTCACTCGTCGATCAGCAAAGATCCGATTCAGCGGAACGGGCACACGATAGCATCCGCTCTTGTCTCGCCTATGCCGATTGCCTGAGCCAGGCCGGGGGTCGCGTCCCGCTCGAGGTGTTCGACAAGCTCAAGACCTTCTGGAACGACGAGCAGATTTTCGAATTCACCTACATCACCTGCCTGTACGACATGCACGCGGTGATCACCCGCGCGCTGCGCATGGAATATGATGCGCGCAGAGGATCGGATGTCGAGATTTCGCGTTCTTGTAGGCAGCAATGCGAAGCAGTCAATTTATTGCAATCAGGTTCAATTTGGCTTGCCCCGGCTGAACATTGCCTTCAAACGCTGGCATTCACAATATCACCGCACACCCGGATGCTTTCAAATGTTTTTATGTAGGATCAGTTCTCGCCCGGGGTTCTGCCTTTCGAACTTGCGTTCTAACTGTCTGTTCACCATTTCTCGAGGTCGTCTCCAATGCCGGAAAATCTCGTTCAGCAACTGGTCGTGTTCTTGACAAATCACATCAGATATTGGTACAGGTCTTCAGACACAACTTGTTGCGAGAAATCTTGCGAGTGTTTCATGGCCTCGAAACCCTTCGAGGTAGCCACACCAACAGGTACCTCGGAGCGGCAGCAGGGGTTGTGCAGTAAACCTTGCGAACGAGGCGCCTCAAACCTCGCGAAGCGTCGGCAGGCGCGCAGCAGTGTCGAGCAGTGCGGGCCGGGATAATGCGCCACACACAAAAGGCGTGCCAGGCTCAAATTCCCAATGATTTGGTGGTGGGTCAGGTAATCAGCACAGGCGAACTTGTACACGTCACACAGGCGCCCATCCCGGGATGACCCGGCCCCTGTCGCGCCGGGTTCCAATCAGACGCCAACATGATCGGTCGCGGCCCATCGCAACCCGTCGCCGCCTGCACCAGTGCACGCGCGGCCGAAGGTGCGCCTGCGGTTGAACTTACGCGGCATGGGCCAAGCAAGACGCTGATCCGATCAATGGACGCCGCATGGCAGGCAGCAACCAGCATGGGCTGCTGCAGAACCAGACCAATCTCAACCCCAGCATCCCGAGGACGGCGGTCCGCAGACGGCACCGAATCCTGCCCTGGGCGCGTCGCGGGCGCTGGCAGCCGCGGCGCGCCCGTTCCCACGCCCGCGGCGCCGGCAGCACATCGCCCGGCAATTCGTCGAAGGTGCGGTGCAGCCACCGTGCCTCGGCGCGGCCCCGGCTGGCATCGTTCGGACCCTTGTAGATCACCGCAGCGGCGCTCGCCCCTTGTTGGCGGGCAGGTGCCTGGGCTGGTCCTCGCCGATCCTCCTGGCCGACACGACGGTCCTCAAAGGACGGCCGCGCCTCGGGGTCCGCGTCCAGCAGTCGTCCGCCAGGCGCTCGCATGGACTGGGGGCGGGGAGGGGGGAAGCAGCGCAGTGCGCAGCAAGAGCCTGTGGTGGTGCATGGCGCCGTCCCACGGCCGGATGAGAGCTGCACACCGACG
>NNCB01001570.1:0-10253 GCA_002317545.1 Scenedesmus quadricauda | reverse complement strand
GCCTGGACCGGCGGGAACATCCCGAGGCCGCTGCAAGGGATCGAGCCCTATCGCTTCATCGGCATCGACCGCAATCTGGGACAGGAGGACGGCATCGACACGGTTTGGCAGGAAACCGCCCTCAACGACGACGCCACGCCGCACGCTCGCGGCGCCGACGTCGCCGCGCCATCACCGCCTCCCCCAAACCCAACCGCACCTGGCTGGCTGCCGTGGTGCAGCGCTCGACGCGCTGGACGACGCGGGGTGGCACACCAGCCTGGCCGCGTTCTGCAAGGCCTGTGGCATGACGTGGCGGCGGCCCTTGGTAACGCGACGAGCCGCGCCTCGACGCGGCCTTCAGCTTGCGTCCGCCTGCATCTGCGGTGGCGGCCGAGCGGGTACAGGCGCAGGCGCCGGCGCCGGGCCCGGCCCGAGCGCGTACGCGCGGGCTGCTGCTTGCTGCCGCTCGCGGAGGCGGCCACGGCGGAGGATGGCGGGCAGCTGCTGGATGAGGCGCTCGCGCGGCTCGGGCCCGCGGCCGGTGACGCGCTGCTGCGGCCTGTTGGGGAGCGCGCGGTCGGCGCCGCGGCGGGCGCGCGGGTCGCGGCGGCGTTGCAGGGCCTGGAGCGGGCCGGCGACGGCGGCGGGGTCGGCGCGGCGGGGGTCGCAGCGGCGCCTGGGCTGTGGGAGGGCTGGGGCGCGTGCGGGAGCGATGTCGATGGCCCGGGGTTGAGTCGTCAGCCCAGGCACGACCTGGCGCAAGAGCCGATGCCGGCTGGACTGAAACGCCTTCGCGCCTGCCCCAATTATGCGGCGATGCGGCTGTCGCAGCTGTTGCTGCTGACTCAGTCGCTGCCGACCCGGCTGGACGCACACATTAACATAGAAATCAAACAATGTACATGAGGCATGTGCATATGCATTCGAGAGTCAGTAGCATGCGTGATGCCAGGTTTGTAGTGTGCATTTGAGAGAAACAATTGACTGGTTTGTAGTGTGCATTTGCGGGTAACAACTGACTTGTCAAGGAATAATCATTTTGACGGGCCGAGAACGGGGTCAGGTCACTTGTCGAGCTTTGGCGAACGACGTGGCCTCGCGAGGCAATCGCCCGGTTCTCGCCCGCCCCCTTTTCCACGTCATACCTCGCCACAGGTTGCCTCGATAGCGGACGCTCTTTCCTTCTCCGTCCCCCGCAGTGCTTCCGTGTTGGACAAGGCCTTGCGGAAGTTCACCCGCGCCAACTCCTTGTCACCGAACCAGGCCAGTTCTTCCGAGGCATGGAACCGTACAGAGCCCGGTGGCTGAGCTCGCGACCTCGGATATGGCATGCCGCTCTTGAGCCTCCAGCAGGAGCGACTTGGTAGAGCGATTGCGCCGCCACGCCGGCATTTCTAGGAAAGTGAATGAGTATAATGATTCCCTGGAAGCGGAACTCGAGATCTGATCGTTTTAACTGATTATGCTTTGCGCGTTATGGTGTTTTCAAAATAATGAGAACTATAGAAAAGGTTCCCAAGGTAAAATACCCGCCAACCTTTCTTGTAAGCTACTTTGCATCCATGCTTCTTCACCGCGGTACCGCTCTCGCTGCCGCGCCGGCGCTCCTGCCGTGCGCCACAGCCGCGTGGGGTCCTTCGTCCATTCCTGCAGCAGCGCCTCCGCCCTGACCGGCAGGTCGTGTAGGGAGTTGGAGAATGCTCCACTGTGTGGCCGGGGGCGAGCAGGCGCTCATGAAACCTATCAGGCGGAGGCCTGCCGCTAGGGGTGAAGGTACTGGTGTCGATGGAGAAAGTACCGGCAATCGACAGGCCGCGCCTGCCGCACATGTCGGGCTAGGGGACCTGGGTACATTGCACGCCAGCTGCTGGAAAGTACCCTGCTCTGGTCAAATCCGGGCAACTCTCAACTCCGACGGCCCTCGTCACCCTGCTCGGGGACGGCGCTCGCCTGCTTCAGGACGGGCGTGTTGTAGTGCGCGAGGATCCGCATCCGACGCTCCAGCCGTTGCCGTCGACAGTCGACAGATCAGTGCGGAGTTAGTGAAATCCTCCAGCTGCCGCGCGATCGCTCGGATGACTGGCACGCGCTGGACGCCCAGGGACGCGCCGCTATAGGTCGCGACCCGGTGTTGACGTTCCAGACATTGTCACCGCAGGCAGTCGTAGCCTGCAAGTCCTGCTGAGTGCCTTTGACAGGCCGGCATGCAAGTCGCTGCTACACTGAACAAGGGCGAAACAGCTGAATGGCTGCCGCTTAAAACCCTGTCTTCAAACTTGCTACCGCCTCCCTCCCTCCCTCTCACCTGCATTGTGAACTTCGACTGCACCACCTACGATGTGGGTGTCAAAGATTTCGGGGTACCACCGCTCCCATGAGTTGCGGCAGCCGCGAACCACACCAGCGCGTTGCCTCGACGGCAGGGTCGATGTGGACGTCGGTGTTGGTGCCGCGCCACGCAACACGCGCAGCGCGCTTGTCCGAGCGACGGAGCGGGTCTGCGTTGTGGTGGTGGTGCAGCGAGCGAACTAGGTCGACAGTAGTGTTTGCAGAGAGGGCCACGCTCCTGGCACCGTCCTGATGACGAGGCGAGGCGTGATGGTGTGCCAGCTTTATACGAGCGGACGACGGGGCATCCCAAGGGCGTCATGCTCACGCAGCAGACCTTCTTCGAGCAGATGCGGAGCGAACGGGTGGCGGGCGACATCGCCATCGGGGAGGACGATGTCACGCTCGTCTGCTCGCCGGTTTTTCACATCGGGGGCCTGGGGATGGCCATGCTGTCATTCCAGAATGGAGCGGCCACCATTTTGTGCGAGTCGGCCGGCCGCCGATATTGCCGCCGCATTCGGGCAGCACGAAATCACGACGACCTTCATGGTGCCGCGCCTGCCTCGCATTGCACGACGCTGCAGTGTTCCGACCGGGCAGCGCGCATCGCGGTGCTACGCACCTGCAGCAGGGGCAGGCCCTCGGGGGCGCCATCATCCATCAGGTTGCACCAGCACGTCCGCATTTGCACCGCCCGTTGGTGCCGTCAGGTGTTGGCGGGTGCATCTCGCACGCGGCTGCCGTGGGTTGCGACGATCAGATTTGCATCAAGCGCAAGGGTCGCAGACAAGCCCCTGTGCATTAGCCCCGCTTTCAGCCGGGGTGCGGGAATGCTAACGCTCCGTGTGTGGCAGCAGGGGAGCGGCGCGAGCGGCGCCCACACCTTGAAGAGGTGCAGTGCTGCCAGCATCATCTCCTCTATCTGCTCAGCCTCCTTCTCTTGGCCAGAGAGGTCACGATGCCTGGTATCGTACTTGTGATGATGTGCACGGGCATATACGTTGTGGTGTGTGGGTGGGTCACGTGTGAGAGGGCACGTACGTGTTGTTGTCAATGTGTGGGGGGACCAGACCAATGCAACTTGAGATGCCAGGCTGTTGCCGATTGATCCTGCGGCTGCGGAGCAGCAAAGGGACCAAATCAAGTGGCTGAAAGTACCCAGCAAGTGGCCAGTACCAAGGAAAGAAAAGCGGTCGCCGAGTGGGCTGGCACGCTTGGCCTCTGTCCCAAGCACCCATGCGGTTGGTGCCGTGTAGAGTCGGCCGCCAAACACTTCGAGCGCAGCACGAGTGTGCGGTGGTTGCAGCCGAAGCGATTACGCAGGACGAAGGGCACATAGCTCGACGAGCTGGAGGCTGATGCGGCCGTTCCAGCGTCGGCAAAAGGCGGGGCGACGCCATGGTACGGCTGCGAGTCGACGTGCCGGCGAAGGTAGCGGGCATGCCTTCTCCGCCCGCGAGGCAAGATCTTGGAGTCTCGCGACCGAGTGGCGGCAGGTGCTGGGCCAAGCGTCCCACCACGCCCGAGCGAGTGGCGAGTGCATGCGCTTCGTCACCGCCGACCAGGCGTTTGCGGAGGACGTGGCAACCGCACCTGCGCCGGCGTGCCCCTGGGGGCGAAGAAATCACTGTAGGGCTCGACATGGTCCTGCGCCACCACCCGGCACTGCGGTCGCCGGCGCCACCATCGCCCCTTTTCAGGTGCCCCTTGCGGTGGTCGGTGACCTCGGGGAAGGTGTGGTTGGTCTCAATATGCCAGTAGTCCTGAGCGACGTTGTAGGAAGAGTTGACGCGCCCATCGTCCGCACAGGGTGCAGGCGCATCAGCGGGGACTTGTCACTCGCGAGCGCGGCCGAGCAAGGGCAGTATCGTGGCCATGGCGAGGACGAGCGAACACAGACGTGACGCCATTCATGCATTGAGAGCTACTTTCAATGCTGAACAGCCAAAGGCCTTGGCAGGCGATGGCGCAGACTGCGCTGCGCTACAATCAACGTCACTGCCAGCCTTCACTGCTATGCCATGCGCGCTGATGGTTCTGCCGGCAGCTATTTGAACGATGCGAGTGCATCTAACCGATAATCTTGTAAATGGAACTGCTATTAATACAACTACTGTAAGTGGCTTACAGGTGCTTTCGGTATGACGTCAGGGCAAATGCCGTAGACGGACGTGTTGTATTTTAATCCACATGGTACTTATAACATTGCTACGATTCAGCTTTAGCCACTAGGTTCCTTTATACATGCAAATGGTAGGAGGTTACTGCGCCGATGGCTGGTTGTGCTACGTGCTGGTGACTAACTCTGCTCATGCCGTACGAAGTCATTTGGAAGTGAGGAGACGTGAAGGTTCTGAAAACTCGGCAAATAAAGTATGTGAGTCCCATTACAATTCAAAGGTCCAGGAGCCTGCCTGCTATTCTTGCTAGCTGCTTGCCGTCGTGCAGCGAGGACGTCCGCCAGATGTGCGCCCCGCCTGACACGGTCATCCACTTGCACATGAACTGTTGTCCTGACTGCCTGAACCATCAGACCAGAACGTAGGACATCACTCCACGATTGTTGGACTCGCAGGCAGCGGTCTTGCCCCAGTGCAGATAAGCGCGCGGACGCCCACCGAGGCACACCGCACCACTCACCTACATACACTCGCCATCCCCTTGCCCCTGCCAACTCTCTGTGCAGTCAACTGCCATATGGTTGCTGTCATTGCTGCTTCTCATTCCCTTTGCTGCAGCCTTCAAATGCTTTGTCAGCCTGGCCCCTGGTGTTTAAAAGCGGCACAAAACTTTTTTAATGCCGGTAACGAGATCAGCGCTATAGAAATAGCACCGGCGGGCTCCGGAATGTTTCCCGTATTATGGAGCAGGTAAAGACCTTGTTCGGTCCCGATTTCGAGGTACAGAGCCGGCTGGAGCAGAACCGCACTTTATTCATGGCTACGGAGATGGAAAAGTGGATGACTGGTATTACAAGCAGTCCTGGTCAGCATGATGCACACGTACACCCAAAACAAATTTCGTGCTTTCAGCTTGGCATGAGAACCTGTACTCAACAGCCAGGCGGACTGGCGCCGCTGCAAGACCCACAACCAAGGTGAAGCAGCCCAGCACTCAAGCAGATGCGACAGCGGCCCCGACATCACCAACGCACCAACGTCGCCGCGGAAATGGCGGTGCCACCGCCGCCACTGACACCACCCGCGGAGCCCTCCACCACCGACGGCACCGCGCGCCATCATCGGCCTTCTGGAGCCCGCAGCGCTTCGACAAAGCCGGCTGGAGCCATTTTGTCCGCTGCAGCACCGCGGGAGGGCACGTCCTCGTAAGCGCCGGCTGCATCTCCACCTGCCAGCGCTGAGATCCGGCCTTCTTTATGCCGGTCGCCCGCTCGCTGCTGGTTTCGATTGGCCAGTGCGGCGCCGCTACGACTGTCCTGCTCTCCAGGCGCGGATGGTTGCACGCAAGGCGGTGGGCAGTGAGGCCGTATCAAAATCAGCTGATTACACAGCAGCGGCGCTGCATTAAGCTTTTGAATAGAAAGATCGTATAGTTTTACTGTACCCAGTAGGCCAATAGGTTTGCTGCCTCGTGAATGCAGCAGCTGCGTCGCCACAACTGCCATTGCACCACGGGCCCGTCCGTGGTCGTAATCGCCCCCGCTGCCGCGCCAACGCGCCTGCTGATGGGGTATAACCGCGCGGGGTCCTTGCTCCCACCCTGCATCAGCGCCTCCGCCCTGTCCGGCAGGTCGTGGAGGCAGTTGGCGAAGTGCTCCACGGTGTGTCCGGGGGCCAGCAGGTGCTCTAAAAGCTGTCAGATTGGAGCTAGCGGCGTTGATGCGTAAATGAACGCATACGACTACATGCAGGGTTCGGCGGCTTGGCACGCGTGGACGGTACATGTGCTTCTATGACTGCCCCGCAGGTTGCTGGGAAGGAGGGCAGGCAGGGTGTCCTGAATGCGGTGGGGTTTTATGCGTGCGGTGACGTTGACATTGACCGTGCGCGGCGTGAACAAAGTGCCACTGACGATCAGCCCCGGCAGGTTTGCCGACGCGATCGATTCGACCCCCGATGCCGTTGCCGTCGACAGCTCGACGAAGGGATTGAGAGTGATCCGGATGTCGTCGAGGAAATTGCCTAGACGCCGGCGTCGCCGGATCATCGGATCCACGCCTGCGGGGGCGGCGATCAAAGGCGGAGGTTTCAAGAGCGTCGCCAGTCGACTCGCCTGCGCCCTGCACACACACCACAGAGGCGAATGAAATGCCCAGGTCCCGCAGGAACCCCACTGCAAACGACGACTTCCGCATCGAACACGACAGCATGGGCGAGTTGCGCGTGCCCGCCCCCACCCATCATAACGCCCGTACAGCAAGTGCTGCTGCCTGCCCGTTGCTCCACACCGCGTCTCAAACGACGCGCCCAAATCTGTGTAGTGGGCTTCGAATATGTCGGGTACCACCGTCCCATGAGGTGCAGGCGGCTGCGGAGCGCGTCCAGCGCGTTGGGCTCGTCCATGGGTCGTTGCGGCGGTCGGTGTTGGTGCCGCGCCATGCGGCGCGCGGGGCACGGGCGGCCGTGGCGCGCGGGTAGCGGACCTGTGAGGTGGTGGGGTACTTACGGGTGATGTGGTCAACTCGGCTTCGCTGAGCAACGCGCAGCGGACGGAGCTAAAGGTACTTTTTGACCACCTGGCAGCTACCTCTACGGCTACCTACGAGTACTTCATTGGGCGATAGCTTTCAGGTATTGTGCATGCCGACGCGCATCGGGAGGTTCACCTCAAGGCACTCGTGCAGCACGTTCAGCTGCTCCGGCCCCAGGGCGTCGCCGCACACGCGCTTGGGGGCAACCGGCGCCCGAGCCCGTCGACGATGTTCTTCCTCGCCCCGCGCGGCACGCGCTGCGCATTCAAGGCTTTTGGCGCATTCGGGTCACGCGCACGATGCACGGCGGTCACGGCCAGCTGCGGCGCTCGTTGCGGCACATGCGGGCCCCTGTTCGCGCGCATCACGCCACCATGCGCTGTGACTGCAGCTGTCTTGCGGAAGGCATATGACATGCAGGTTGCTCGCGCGCACCTGCAGCAGGGGCAGGCCCTCGGGGGCGCCGTCACCCAGGTGCACCAGCACGTCTGCGTCTGGCACCTGGCCCAATGAGGGTGGCGGGGCGGTCCAGGCGAGCTTCTTCCCTCGTGCCGGGGGGTGCAGGGGATCTCAGCCTTCCACCTCGACGTGCCTTCGCGCCGCCGCGTCTGGAAGACCGCCAACGGCAAGGCCAATTTCCTGGTGTCGAGGGCTGCATGTCGATGCGCCGGTCGAGGACAAGGACATGCTGCGGCTGGCCACCGTAAGGAGCCACGACCAGTTCAACACCACCTCTACTCATTCCGACTCCTATCTGGCGAAGTCACGATGCCTGCATCATGAATGCCTATTTGGTTCAGGCGAGCTTTTTATCCAATCAGCCTGCGTTTTCACCCGGTTTTCTAATTCATGATTAGCCACCTATTGACACTTTCAGTGAAATATTCTGAGTGGGTGGTTTATGTTTGATGAGTTAGGAGCGTTTCCTCAGGAATACCACTTCATGATGTGCCGCGAAAGGGATGAGTGGTGATATAAGATGCAGCTCAACGCGATCAAGGCGCCAAGCATGCAGGGACAAGCTAGGGCGCCAGCTGTCCGCTTTGTGCCCCGTCTGCCCCTGACCCCGGCACCTGCGGCTGCTGTCGGGAGGAGCCTCGCCCCCAACACTTTAAGCGCAGCACGAACGTGCAGTGGTGGCACCCGTGGCGGTCGCGCAGGATGACGGGGACTGAGTCGCCGAGCGCGCGTCAGGGTTCGGGCTCGCCGAACTGTCCGCCGGGAAGCCCCAGCCGGACGTCCGACGCCGATTTGGGGTAGGCGATTGACCACCGCCGGCCTCTGCCGTCCGCTGTCCACAGCAGTCCGGGCCCAATGCGGGTGTTGACGCCTGCCCAGCGCTGCGCATGTTGCATGCATCCAACATGCTGCATGCTTGGACGCATGCCTCATGCATGCTCGTCTCACTGCCGATCGAGCCCTTGGTCAGGTCGTACGGGGTCATTTCCACCTTGACCCGGTCGCCAGTGAGGATGCGGATGTAGTCTCCGCATGCGTCCGCGCCACCTCCCAGCAGCTGCGGTTGCCGGCGCCTCCTTTGCCGTTGCGCAGGCGCCCTTGGCAACAATGCCGGGCTCGATAAAGGAGTGGTTGACCTCCAAATGCCAGTAGCCCTGGGCGACGCCATGGACGAGTTCACGCGCCCCACCGGCCGCACCGAGTAGCGTGCACGTTGGGCCCTGCCCGTGCAGTTGCTGATGCAGGCTCTCGAGGCGACCGTGGCCCAGGTGACCGTTTCCACGTGCCGGCAGCGAGGCGAGCGCGCGGTCGAGTAGCCATCGCGTTCGCGAGCGTGCAGGGTGGCTCGCCTGCGTGCGCGGCGTTCGGCGATGATCAGTCCGGCCTCTTCGAGCACTTTCAGATGCTGCATCACCGTGCAGCGGTCGATGTGTACGAAGTTGCCGCACAGCGTACCGGTTGTGAGGGGCTGGTCCTTGAGCGTGTCGAGGATCTGGCGACGGACGTGCGACGCCAGTGCCTTGAAAACTTTATCATATTCTCCGTGAATTGACATATTATAAAAATATAACATAATGATCCGCGAATCAAGCGGAGAGTGTCGATGGAGTTGAGGCGCAATGGCGGCCCCGGTGCATCAGGGATCGAAGCGGTGCCGGTACATTGGCCAGCAAATGAATCCTGCATCTGAGTACCACTGGTGAGTGCGGGGAGTACCGTGCCGTGCCACGACTACGACCACCGCGCGCTCCGCTGCCTTTTTGTGCTGCACCTCTGCATCCCAGGTCAGCTGCGTGCATGCAGCTAGAGCGAGCCAGGCAATTGGTGCGAGGCCAGCACATCCTGACTTTGGTGCTTGCTTGTGCAAACCATGGACAACCATACTGCAGCAATGATTTTGAGTGGGAGGAACACGTGCAGGAGTGCAGGCCCATCCTGGAGGCCCAGCTGGCAGCTGCGCGGGCCTTGCAATCCAGCAGGGGCGGCAAGGCAGCGGAGGCACGGCGTTCGCGATGGCCCAGCAGGACGTGCGCTAACTCAACGGATGCTGTAAGACTCTGCCCGACCAGCAGCCTGCGCCGAGGCGTCGACCAGCGGCGGGACGGCCGACACGCCTGGCCCTCTGCAGGCGACGATAGCGCCCGCCTGGCGCACGCGCAGACGGCGCTGAGGAACGCAGATCATCGCAGCCGCGCAAGCGGCAGGAGCGGCTGCGCCAGCGGGCAGGCTGCAGAGCCGGCGAGGCCGCTGCCGCGAGGTGCTGGAAATGGGCCGTAACCACCTGCGGGTGAAGCGGGACGACGGGGCCGGCCCTCAGCCTCTGGGGCACGGCTGGAGGCGGCTACACACAGTGCCGAGGTCGGAGGGGTCGAAGAGCGCGGCGGCCGAGGACAATGAGTGGGAGGTGTTTTTCCGAGGCCCACCCAGCGCCAAGTTCTTTCGAGAGCGAAGCTACCTGTCTCTGGATTTCCTCTGCCTCGCGGCGCCGGCAGCCGAGGGCCAGGGGCCTGGCGGTGCCGGCAGCCAAGCAGGCGGCGGCGGCAGCCAAGCCGGCAGTGGCGGCGGCGGTGTTGGAGGCGGGCAGGCCTTGGGCCTGACGCACATCTTGGAGCTGGGGGCGGGCTGCGGCAGCGCCATCCTGCCCCTGCTCAAGGCCCACCCGAAGTGAGCGCTGTGCGGCGTCGTGCTTGGTTTGCAGCAGCAGCGGCAGCCTGCAGACGCGGCCATGCGCGGCGTTTTGGCACCAGCAAGGCAGTTCAATCGCACATAGCATTATCGCGTAGGTCTGGCACGTAACCGAACTCCCAGCCGACCCCCCCCCCCCCCCCCC
>NNCB01001569.1:0-10255 GCA_002317545.1 Scenedesmus quadricauda | reverse complement strand
TGTGTGTTCGAGTGTATTTTTGTGATCGTCACCAATTGTTGGGCTTGCAAGGTGGTGTTGGATGTAGTCGTGTGTCGTCGCGTGTGTGTGTGTGGTCGCGCGCGCGCGGGCGCGCACCGCGTGCAAGCCAAGCGGGGAGTCGCTCGACGAGGAGTCTGACCTCATGCAAAGTGTCTTGTTCCGACACGCAGAGCACCGACAGCAATACTGGCTGCGCAGTCCCAGGCGCGGCAGGAGCATGCGTGGGGCCACGCCCGCGCGCGCTCGCCGCCGCGCCGCACCTGGTCCGGTCGGCAGAAGATGTGTGCGTCGTCCTGCACGAACCGCCGCACGCGCGTGAGTCCGCTGAGCGCCCCGCTGTACTCGTTGCGGTGCAGCACCCCCCACTCCGCGTAGCGCAGGGGCAGCTCCCTGGGGCGAGCGGGGCCGCGTCAGGGCAGGGGGCGCCGTGAGCATGGTGATGGACTGGTGAGCCATGAACGCCACCAAAGTGCACGCGGCCATTGCGAAGTGCAAGCGCCGCCTGGCTGCCAGTGTGTCGGACACATGCGTGCACACGCCCGCAGGCAAAGCCTAGACGCGCCGCACCGCCGGAACCACGCCCCTCGGATAACTGCCTGTAGCTTCGCGACGTGTTGTAGATCTGACGCAGTGATGCGGGCAGTTCATGGGTTTGAACAGAACTCCGCCTTCTGCGCGTTTTGATCGAGGAACTGTTCTCGCGGTACTTTTCGTAGTGACCGGAGGTTTTACACAAATTGATATTCCCGATATGGGGAGTGATCACCGGTCAGTAGCCGCGGCAGAGGCGAGGAGGGGAGGTGTGTCGAACCAGGGATGTTGCTTGAAATCAGGAGTTTAAGGAGTGCAGGGCGGCGATGAGCGCGGGGATGCACACGCGGTGAAATAACGCGCTTTGGGCTGCTGGCTTGGCAAGGCCGAAAACCGCCTACGAGAGCGCCCGTCAAGGCGTCACAGGGGGTCGACGACTGGCCGTCGGCCCTGCGGAAAACCCCCTGCTACAACAACATCAGCGTCATCAACACCCGCGCGCCGTGACATGCCGCAGCCAAAGAATGAGCACGCTGCAGCTCTACTCGTCACCGACAACCCAACCCACCTCCTCGTACTCGTACTCCCAGTACTTCTCGCGAATCATGGCCACCAGTGCGTTGTACACGCGCGCGCCGCACGGCTGGAAGAACGCACTGCCTGGGGACAGCTGGTGGAAGAAGAACAGGTCCTGCTGCTGTCAACCGAGGTAGGGGCGGGTGGGAGCAGATATGGCGGGTTGTCAGATCCGAGTGGTGGGTGCAGCCCTGAAGCGAAGGCACTGTCTCAAGCGTGGTGGGGCGGCTCGCGCGCTTTGCAGCCAATGCCAGGCTGCCAGACGAGGCTGAGGGCAGAACAAGGGATCTCGTATACAAATTCAGGATTCTTTGTAATCTCTCACTCATTTTAGCGGTAGAGATTCTTGGTGTCATCCATAAAGTTGTAGTGATACCAGGTACGGCATCCATTTTCATACGGAAGTGAGGTAAAGATAAGTTGTGCAATACGTCACGGGTGGCACGGCTTGGAAAGTATGGGGAAAGCAATGGGGTGCCGCGCGGTTCACTCCGCTGCCGGCGCAGCTATGCCAGGCGTGTGCCCTGCCGCAAGACCTGGGAATCCAGGTGGCAGCGACACCTACCCCCCTGCCCCCAAAAAGCCTGCCCCAGAACAGCCGCACCACCGGCCCCATCACAACCACAGCCACCACGACCACGACCACCTGCAACGGCAGCAGCAGCAGCAGCAGCAGCAGCAGCATCACGACCGCTTACGGTGCTGGTAGTCCTTCAGGAGGGCCTTGTCGGGAACGTGATGGCATACACACGCTGGAGCCATGGCAGAGTTGAGAGGCGTAGGAGCGCGTTGACATATTGCGGACCGAAGATCGTACAACCCGCGGCGCTGGTGTTTCCACGGCAGATCCGCAAGTCACGACAATGAAGATTCGATGAGTCCCTGGGGCAGGGAAGGTTCCTGAAGTTGCCGCAGCCCGCCGCAGAGGCGCTTGTTGACGTCCGCCCTGCTGGTCGCCGGCTCGCGGCCGGCCCGGTCATGGCGCAAACCGCTACATGCCAGCACATTGCACGCAACACGCGAGTCAGCGGCCGAGCCGCAGCCCCGCCATCTTGCCATCGCTGGGAGCGAATGCCGACTCGTCAAGCCGAGCGCGGGGTTTTCCTACGGCTGCTCGATTGCGAGGACGATAAGCTCTGGCACTGGTTCATGGGCCACGAGACCGCACCGGATGCCGAACTCGACCGCCTCGTCCAGCACATCCGCGGGCTTGCGCCCTGACGTCGTCGGCGCAGCCGGTGCCCGCATCCCCTGGCGTCCGTCGCGCTACGTGCTGGGTGCGTTGGTCGTGCTGACGGCATTGGCGCTGGTCGCGACCTGGGCCTCCGGGAGAGGTAATACTCGCGCCTTGCGCAGGCCCTGGATGTCCGCACTGCAAGGTAAGAAGGCGTCGTAGGGACAGGGCACCGAATGGCTCGCCGGTGCCATCGAAGCGGCGAAACCCTTTGCCGAGCAGCGGCTGTCGCGACTGTCGCAGGCGCTGGGCGACCGCGACTGGCTGGAAGATCGTTTTTCGATCGGCGACATCGTGATGATCGATGTGCTCCGCAACGCGAATCCGGAATTGCTGGCGCCGCATCCCAATCTGACCGCCTATGTCGCGCGCGGCAACTGAAGGTCAATCTCATCCACGTGACCGCTCACGCAACGTGATCCCGCGGCCATGAAGCGATCCAACACCTGTATGCCTGCCCAGGGCTTCCCCGCGTCAATCAGGACCCATCCGCCTGGTTTGGTTTAAAAATGGCCCCCGTGGCTGCTGTCCTCTCGGGTCTGCTGCGTACCAGAGCCCCGTGATAGCAGCAAGCCCTGCTTGCCCAAGCCCTTCTTGTTCTTCGCGCACCGCCCCCCAAAGGCGCCCGCACCTTGAACTTGTTCTCGGTGAACATGCTGAGCGCCTCGGCCCGCGACACCACCACGCGCTGGAACCGCTGCTTGTCCTTGACCGCCGCCTCCATGCGCTTCTCAATCGAAGGCCGCTCGCCTCGGCCAGCGTCTGAGGGGGGGCCAGCAGGCGGCGGGGCGCGGCTCGACGCCGGGGCGGCCGTGCCCTGCGCCGCGGGCGTCGGGGCCGCTGCTGCAAGCTCCACTGGCGGCACGCATTCGTACCCCCACAGCCACGGGCATACGCAGCAGCGGCCAACTCCGCAGGTCTGCTGGCAGCCGTGTTTGTCGAAAAGCCCTTGTTTGCGGGTGCGTGCAACCGACGCCTAAGATACGTCATGAATGGCGTGGGCCGAGGCGCAGCTGCAGGCCGCGACCTGTCTCGCTGAGCGGTCATATAGAGCCCTCCTCAAGCGCAGGGCCAATCGTCGGTCCACGCCAAACTCCATCTCCAGCGCCTCGCCCAGCACGTGCGCGCTGCTGTGCCAGAAGGTCTGCATCGGCATGGGGCGAGGGCGGATAGCACCCCGGTGATGCCCTTTGAGCGCATGCTCAATGCAGGCGCAGGAGACTCAAGCTGCGCAGGTAGCTGCCCTTAGCATGCCGTCATCCCCATGACTCCGGGCTTCATGTCGTCATAGCCGTGGAGGTCGGCCGAGCCGAACCGCATGCGCGATCCACGACGAATGCTTTGCGACACTGGCGGTCGTGAGCCGCAGCGCCTTGAGAACATTCGAGGCTCACCTCGTTGCCATCATGGCATCCCAGGTCAGCAGCGCGGGCCAATCGGCCTCCAGCGGTCCGTTCGATCCCAGCCCTTGTCGTGCAGTGCGACGAGCACCTTCTCGCCCAGGCTCGTCGAGTCTCATGGCAACATGAAGACGCGCCCGCCCGCTTGATCGCCTCCTCGATGGCCCCGTCAGGCGCACTAGCTTGATTGACCAAGTTCATGCGCGCTGCTCGACTCGCTCGGTGATCCGTTCTTCGACAGCCTCAAAAAGGGCTATGCCGAATTTCCGAAATGGTTCGCCGGCAAGGCGGACGAGGAGCTGTACGTCGTCATCGACGACGTCACCGATGAGCGCAGCGGCCATGATCATCTCAAGTGGACCAAACAAGCCCCGAACAAACTGCAGATGGAATGCGTCAATACCGATGAAGCTACGAATGCAGAAGACTTTGACACATGACTTGCCCTCCAACAGCAGCTGCACATGCACCTGCTGCATGCGCAATTCGACGAAGCGGCGCAGTGCCTACGGGGTTAGCACATCGCTGATTACATCCGCTATGCTAACATTGCGGGCATTGCTCTGCTGCATCAAGAAGCCTGTTTTCAAAGCAATATCGTTATTCAATCCAAGTATGCTCAGCGTGGTAAGGCATTCTGAATGTTTACCGGCGTAGGGCCAGCCATTGGTGTGGTTCTGCTGCGATTCCATAGCTCGAAAAGGGAGTCTACCCCGGGCTTATGAACTTTCAAATCAGCGGTACCAGCTGTCTGGCGTGGGAGCAAGTGCATCTGGAAGAGAAGACCATTTGAGAATGCTGGCAGAGTACCGTGCCAGCTGGCAGGGCGATGGTAGTCCGCTGCAGCGCAGCGCCAGGTGCGCAGCGCGCGGCCGCTGCGCCCAGGGGCTGCTCGCAAGACAGACCTGGGCAGAGGGCCCCACCCTCACTGCACGAGCTGTGCGCGCTGTTCATGCCTGCACTGCGCACGCGGACTGGGCTCAAACACAGGGTCGTGTGCACCATACGCACGACGCGCGTTGTAAAGCGCCACCAGCGCTCCTCAGCCCGATGCTTCCGCGGTCCTGACGCAGGCGGCTGCACCTGATGCTCTGGTGGCTGATGTGTTTCACGGGTCTGGACGTTCTTGGCCTTATCCGAGCCGGAATCTCCACCTTGGCTACCTGGCTGTGCTAAGTCTGGTGCGCGCAGGCGTCGATGGGCTGCCAGCGGAACGAGATCTTCGGGGCGAAATCGCTGCCGTAGTCGCTGTAGTCCTCGTAACGACCGGCGAGGTTGATTTCGAACCGGTCGAACACCGGGAACATCAGTTCGCCGTAGACGGCGTAGACCTCGCGCCCGCCTGCCGCGGAAGCACCGGACGAACCCACGATCTGGCCAGACGAGGACAGCGGGTCGTAGATGTCCTGATAGTACTCTTCACGGTATTCGGCACCGATCACGGCGGCAAGGTGCACCCTATTCAGCCTTGTTCAGACTGGCTTGTTTTGCGCCCTGCTGTTCGATATTATGTTCAGGATTTAAGGTCTGTACACAAATTGCAGGCCTAGTTGCCGTTCCCCTTGTTTTTACAACTGTGGTATGCTTGTGATGCAGTCATCACCATGCAATTTCATTTGCATCCACCATGCATAGGTACGCCTCCATGTAGCTTTCTGCGCTGAGGATGTAGCTTTACAGTCGCTGGCAAGCAGATTGCTCCCAGGAAAGGCCTTGGCTGTGATAGCTGGTTCTAATGGCTCCATTTCAATGGCTTTCATGTAAGTGTGCCATCTGCCTTCAGGTGCTGGTATCATGAGCGTGTAAGGCTAGGGAAGATTGACCGCGGTGCCATCATCGGGTGCAATTACTGCTGCACTTTCGAGGTTGTTAGCCGGCCATATCTTTAAGGCGGATCATCATGCGCACCCGCGCTCTGGCAGGGTGCCAGCTGAGCGATAGGCTGGAACTTGGTCTGGAAGGTAGAAATCTATGGCTGATCCAATCGCATGTACCCCATGTCGATCCGGAGATGAGCTATTTTGGTGCAGGTTCTGTGGGTGATGGTGTTGAATTTAACAGTTTTCCGGCCAGACATGCTATCGTTATATTTACAACTTATCTTGTACGTTCCCGCTCCCTACTCCTTCGCCTGTGTCCACAACCCGCCGACCAGCGGTTGATAAAACGGATCCGTGTTATACCAGAGAATTATCTTGTTATAAAATACGACGCATTGAACTCATACGGCACTTGGCCCAAATACACTCAGTTAGCCGTTAACAGGCTGCTGAGTTTTTTTCGCGAACGTCTGTCCCTTGATGCACTAAGATTTTTATCATTTAAGGATCTTGTAAGAGAATTAGTGGACGCGTCTCCCGTTGACCTTGTGTCGTCTGCAGTTGCGAAGGTCTCCCGACACCGACACCGAAGACCCGCAGCTTTATCGAGGCGGTCGAACTGCTCGAACCGAGCTTTGGCTATCAACCTGGAAATATTGCGGCACGCCTCAACCTTGCTTCGATCTCGATTCACGCGAACGAAGACAAGGCGCATTTGCGGGTTCCATGACGACCAGCATCGGGACAATTCTTCGACTCCATTCGTGGCCTGACCAGCTCGCGGCTGGCGGACGTGTCGAACTGCGCGGCGCTGGGGCTCTTTGATGTGCACGCGTGGCACCGGCCGGCAATGCCCTCCCATGAAGAGGTCAAGGCATCCCGTCACTACCCGATTGTCGTCACTGCCAACCGCATGGCCGGCAGCCAGGCACGCACGCTCTTGTTGCGCTTTGCAAGGCAGATGTGGAGCCGGCCGGACAGACGCGCGCCGAGCGCCAGGCATCTGTGGCCGCGATGCACGCGGAGGACGCCTGCACCAGGATGACCCGCCACACACACATACACCCATACATTACAAACCCACGGGACCCTCCCTGCTCTTCGTCATGCCTGGTCGTCAACCGACCCAACTGGGACAGAACGCTGGGCATCAACAGCGGCGCAATGCGCGTTGACACGGACATTTTCAGCTGCCGCGTCGAGATCCAGCTCAAGGGGCTGAAGACCACCCAGCAGGGCATGTTTCAGGGCAAGAAGCGCTTCTTCCAGATAGCTTGCCAGGTGCGTGGGCATGTCGCTGGCTGACGGGTGGTGTTTAGGGGGCAGCGCGCCGCTTGCCTGGCAATGTAGGCTGGAGCGCGCACGCGGTGCCGCCAGGCGTGCAGCGGGGCAGTGCAACCGGTCGGGTAGCACTCTGCGCTCCATGAAGCCCCAGCCTGTTCATGCTCCGTTACCGGGCCCCCCGACCCTGATGCAGAACCTGTCCACCTGCGCGCGCAGGGCCAGCAAGCGTACTGTTGACTCAGCCGCGCGTGCATAAGCCAAGGTATGTTAAACCGGCACGCGCCACCGTGGGTGGGCGGCGCGTGGGTTCACAATGCCGCGTCCAAGGTGTTCAGCAGCAGCACGCACGTCTACGTGCATCGCGGCTGCCATACTTCATGAACCCAGTGCTGGCAGCCTGCCGGCAAGCCTTCCTGGCGCTCGTGGGCGGAGGGGCCGCGTGCACGATGCAGAAACGTTTCTCAAGATAGACGCTAATTGATAATGGGCGACGGCGCAGATTGGTGGTGTCGGCGCCTCGCAATGCCTCGGCGCTTGCCACTCAGTGCATCGCCTGCGTGGTCTGACCCGCAACCCTCCATTGCATGCAGCCTTCCGTTGTGTGCATCAACCAGGTGATCAACGTGTCCTGCGACAAGGACGCCCCGCACGACATGTGGGCCGCCAAGGAGGCATGCGCCGTCAGCAGCGGCACCGCGAACAAGTCTGGCCAGCCCGCCCCGAACACCCATACCGCAATAGCCGCCAGCAAGACCGCGCAGCCTTCATAGATATCGTTCCGGGAGCACTCCCACGCGGATGACAGGTTGATGTCACCGTTTCGATGCGGGGTCAGCAGCCAGAGGCAGTATGCGTTGGCCGCCAGGTTCAACACCCCCGCCACCCCATCGCCTCGAATACAGGCTTTCAGAGCGCCGCCGCAAGTGGTGCGACAACCCCAAGAACCTGGAGGGCCTCACCCTCAGCCCAGACCACACCTACACCTTGCACATCTGGCAGCACTGATCGACTTGAGAGAAACAGCTGAGCGTAGCTGGCCGGCTCAACGTCGGGCTGGGCGCTGCGCTCTGCGATCATCCGGGGCATTTTGTCCTTGCAGGTGGCGGGGGCGGCGGCAAGGGGAGCCAGCAACGCCGCAGTCCAAATTCTCATTCGCTTGTCCTTGGTTGAAAAGTTCATCCCTTGACCTCGGTCAAAAGCCGCTCAAGAAAGACCGCTGAAGCGCGAGATTTTGATCTTTGATTGGGGCGCAACGACCATTGTCCGCTGCATCATATGCCTTCCTGGCCTGCTTATGACTATCCTGGGTACTTTCGGCGCATTTGGGCCACTACCAAAAATCCCAACGCTCCCTGCCCGACCACAACGAGCACGTGATCGACCTGACGGCGGGTGACCTCGGCTCGCTGCTGTCGTGGACGTACTACTTCTTCAAGACGTCACCGCCGTGACCGGGTTACCCTCGCCTCCAGGTTTTCCAGCGTCGGCTCCGGCCTTGCCGGCATGCTGGGTTCTGGCGCCAAACCGGCAGCGTGATGGCAGCCTCTTCATCTGAGGTGGAGAGGCTGAAGGCGGAGGACTGCCGGCTGCGCGAGATGAACGAATGGACCGGTTTTGACCCATCCGGAATGGAAGCCGAGCTGGGGCAAGAGAATTTAGTTTCTTAAGGTGGGGTGGCAGTTAAACCTATTCGATGATGATCGACTCATTAACCTGTTGCAGATATCTTCATACAATGCAGCAACTGTGCTGGTATGATCGCTGACGCCGGATCGTGATTTTCGATTTGGGTCACAGCCCAATACGTGGAGACACTCAGTTTACAATGTTCGCACTGTCTTGCATCTTTTGGTGCAGGCAAGACGGTGTCGCCCTACTCACTGATGTCTTAGCTTGTTGCAGGAAGCCGGATTCGCTGTTTCTTCTTTGTGTGATTATATGACTAAGCATCCCGCCTTTCCTGGCCAGACCCAGGGTGTATTCTCCCTTGCGCATATCGCAACGCATCGAAGCTGTCCAAGAGATGAACTCATTCAGCACCGCGCGTAGCCTGTGCAAAGCTAACACTTGGCCGCATACCTGATCGCTTTACGCAGGCTCCTGTGCTTCACCTCGTGGTGCAGCATATTCGTCTCAGCCATGAACCCATCCAGCCTTCGTGTCCAACAATAACGCCTGCTCAACTGCCGATATGGCAAAAAGTAACGCCCTGCTCAACTGCCGAGCGCAATAGTTTGATGCTTTCTTGTCGCGTGGGGGCGCCAGGGAAGCTCAATCCCATGGCACCGTAACCCAACGCTGATACTTCTAATCCGCTTGTTCCTAATGTTCTTGATTCCATTTTTACGATTTTAATATATTTGAGTAACGCAGAAGTCAATGACATAAAATAACAGAAGTACCTGTTGGTTGCTTCTTTAATCATGGCGCGGGTAAGCATGCAGCGCGTGCCAGGATGAAAGCATGAAGTCACCATCCAAAGAGGCCAAACGCTTGAAAAAGGCCGAATCATGAATGGTTGAGACGGGCAAGCGTATACTAGGTAGCCATCGCCTCCAGCTGTCACATGGCATCCAGTTAGCCGCGCAGTGCCACTTGACGCTGCGTGTCAATCTGCCGATGCTCTCAAGCTGCGCCACTCCTTGGGCTTGAACTTAACAGACACGGAGTTGACGCAGTGCCGCTCGTTGGTCGGCGTGGGGAAGCCCTGCGGCAGGGGGGGGGGCATCGCATGATGCCAGGGCCATGGTGCAGCTGTCACAACTGTGGCCTGCACTTGGCTCAATTCGTGCCCAAACAGTCCGAAGCACACGGCGGCGCAGGCTCAAAGCGTAAGAGCCACCTCGCTCCATGAAAACGTGAGACCGGTGGCCCCTGCGTGATCATGAAGTACATGGTGGGCGCGCGCGAGAACTGGGCACACGCACTACGTGCAGAGCAATGGTCGGCCAGGCCTGATGGCGGGATCTGGTCATTCTCCGAATAATCGACCGGGCAGTCGATCAGGTGGACCCCCGGCGTGTCGAGGCAATGTGCGAGCAGTTCTTCCGAGCGCAACGCCACCTTCGACATCAGGTGCTGGCAATCCTGACAGCGCGCGACTGATGGCCTGCGGCATATTTGACGAAATCGGGGTTGCTCATAGGTCAGCCCCCAATCCTTGAAGCCCATGTTGGCCTGTTTCCAGCGGATCATGCCATAGCTGTTGTCGTTGAGGATCAGCACGGTGATGTTGAGGCCGAGGCGCACCGCGGTCTCCATCTCCTGGCTGTTCATCATGAAGCCGCCGTCGCCGCAGATCGCCATGACCTTGCGCTCCGGATAGACCATCGCCGACATCATCGTGAGCGAGGCGCAGAGGGTGCATGAATCTGCCTGAAAGACCAGCA
>NNCB01001568.1:0-10256 GCA_002317545.1 Scenedesmus quadricauda | reverse complement strand
CCAGATCCCTCTTTCAATTCCACCTGGGTACGGCTTGATAGAAACGCCAGCCTCTTGGCAGTGACGCTGCGCCGCTGTGCCGGCGGCAGCTTCATCGCTTCTTCGATTCCCGGCTGCGGCTTCGACGCGCCCGCGACAAAGGCTTCATGTTCGAGGAAGGTCGCATCGGCGAGCGGGAAGAAGCGGTCGGGGCCGGTGCATTTGACGATCGCACCCGCAATCGCGTCGACCGGGTGGAGCATGAACGGTGTCAGCTTGTACGACACGCGGCCGGTGTCGACGAAATCGCGCTTCAGCTGGAGTTGGGACGCCCCAGCGTTGATTGCAGAGTCTTTTCACCGACCCCGCACCTCGAGTGTCAGTCGAAGCCGTCCAGCTTGGCGGGCGCCACCACGAACTACCTGGATCCAGCGGCAATGGCACCGCGCTTCAGCGTAGCGGCAGCAAAGGGCGAAGGGTGACTGCTTTGCTGCTGTCGGCGCGCCCTGCGTCGACCCATGCGCGGCGCCGGCGCGCCCCAACCGATCCCCAGCTTCACCCAGCGGATGGCGTATCAATCGAGGCGACAGATTTCCACTGGTCAGGGCGAACGAGAGCAGGGCAGAAGTGACGCTCGTCGGCATGGTGGAGGTACTGGTGCGTCAACCCCTGGCGCGTCACCGCCCGCTCACGATGACGCCAACGCCGGCGCAAGCAGCTCGTTCAGATCCTGGTTGATACCTCAGGGGCCCGGGAGAGTATGGGCCTGGAGTTGCGGAGAGGGAGCGAATGGAGGGAGCGGTGAGATGAGGGGAGGTCGCATGCGAGCGCGTTGCCATGCGGTGCTGGACGCCGCAGTGAGTGATTGTGCGGGCAGGGGACTTGTGAGGGTGATGAAGCAGCTGGAATCATGGATCAGGCTTGCAGGCGGCTTCAGATTTTGCGCAATTGGTAGCGCTCGTTTGTCCTCCCGTGTGGCTACACTGCGCCGCATCGTGTTGTTCCCCCCTAATACTCGGATTGCACTGCTAACACGTCGCGCAGAGCGAGCCCTCACCCAGGCTGGGGTAGTATGGCCGAGTGGATGCTGTCTGGCAATGAAACTTCTGATCTGTTGAGAGGTGTGAGCAATGGAGGGAGCGCAGCGTCGAGGATGCAAGGCGAGGATCTATGGGACGGTGATCACTCCTGGTCGTCTGCGGGCCCGAAACGTACCGGAAGATGTTGTGCGACAGCGCAGGGCTGCTGCTGGGCATCGTTGCCGGGCAACAGCGCCCTGCCTGCTCCTTTGCAACTACGGCATTCTGCACAGTGCGCGCCGTGGCGCTGGGCTGGATCGGCCTCCGCCTCGCGCGCCGCCAGGAGAGCGTGCAGGTCGAGCAGCCCATGGCGACAAGAGCGTTGAGCTTGCCATCAAGACCGCTCTTCCCTTTGCCCATGGCAGGTGGAGATTAGCATCCGCCCAGGCAGCTCGATGCACCCCCGCCCGCGCGCTCCGGCCCATGGAGCGCCGCCGCGCGGCAGCCGCGCCAGGTCAGCGCGCCCAGGCGGTCGCCTTGGGAACCCCCCTTCGTCACCGACCAGCACGCGGATGCGGTTCTTGCGCATCTTTCCGGCCGTGTGGCCCAGAATTTCGTGGTCGTTTTCCAGTTTGACGCGAAACATCGCGTTGGGAGCAGTTCGACCACAGATCGCGCATTTCATGAACTCTCTTCTTTGCCATCTGGGTCAGGGGATCGCGGTTGCAATGATGCGCGCGCATAATTTAAGAGGAGACGTGCAATGCAAGTCGTGTTGCAAAGCGGCGTGCGACAGGGCGCTACAAGCGGCGACTGATATAGATGCGTCGATTGTAGGTGCGATGGGGGGTCAAGTCGCGATCGACTCGGTGTTGCCGATGCCGCGCAGGAAATAGGCGTTGCCGGTGCCAAGGCCGGTATTGTTGATGCCGACCAGGTTCGGCACGAACTGTGCAATCTCGAGCGCGCTCGCTACGCCGCGCGTTGTCAAGCGACTGCGCATCGAGCGCGGTAGATTCGACGGGAAGCGCCGCGAGCGCGGCCAGCACAAACGCTGCTGCACACCACAGCTGGGCCTGCGTGGCACGGCTACCAGCCATACTTATTTTTGATATGTGAATGCTTCTACTGCGACAACATTACAGTGTAAACCTACGGTAGCAGAAAGGCAGCGTGATCAACGTTCAAATGACTGCGTGAAGCAGGTCTACCACATACCAAGAGAAAGAACCGTACATTGACTCTGACGTCAATTATCTTGAATACAAAAGAGGATGCCCATACCCGACGCTGTGTGCGTCGCTCAAGAGACACTGTCTGCCCGAGCAGCGGTACATCTGCGTGTCGATCGGATCTAAATAACGTTGAAGGGCTGTCCGGTCTTACCGCCACGCTGTCAAAAGGTTCGGAACGTGAACATGAACAGGGCTGCCGGGAGCGCCGGCTGCTCGCCGGGAGCGCCGCTGCTTGTGGGGTGTTGAGCCTTTGCTCGCCGATGGTTTCAAGCCCGGAGGGTCGCTATAATAGTTGCTTTGCAGTAAAAGCCGAGCGGTCACCTGGATGTAGCGCTGGAAACAGATACAGGAGATGGAACCTACCTGTCATTTGCTTATATAGCAATGTTGTGACTGATGTGAGAGTGCTGTACTGAATGTGAATTCCTTTCTTGGCGGGAGTAGAGGATCCTGACGGACCTAATTCCCATCAGCCTACGGGGCATGTGGTGCATGCTACCCTGCAGCCCTGCTACATGCAGCAAGGGACAGGAACTGATTAACAAGCAAGCATTATGCTGGGTAATAGCCACAGTTGCATTACTATACTTCAGGATATTCGTTGCCTTGTTGAATTCATAAACGTAGTGCAGCACAGCCCAGGACCCAGGTCTGCGCAGGCCTACCACGGGGGCTGCATTCAAGGACTGACGTACCAGCTGCAGACGGGTCGGGGGGAGGGTCAGGCGATTCATGGCGATCCCGCTACGCCCACTGTGCTGTTGTGCCGTTCGCTTGTTTGAGAGCAGGACGGGCTCACCCTGAGCTCGTTGGATCAGGTGTGGGCTGTATCGCTAAAGCCGACGTGGCATTAAGTCTGCGTCGCAGCACATGCTCCAACTGCCAAACGCCGATTCCAGCCAGGTGGTAGATCATCCGTGTGAGAACAAAGTTTACTATGCTATACCCGATTTTGCTGTGATAGCATGGGGCGGCTCTGCAGTAGTCCTGATCATGACTAGCCTCCTGTGATAAATTCTTTCCATACTTTACCGCAAGCCGGGCAACTAACACAGCGACTTGAAAGTGCAGTGCTCGGCAGCAACTTCTTGCGGAATCCTACCAATACGACACTTTGATGTTAGCGGCCAAGAAGGCCCTGGGGTTCTTGACCGGTAGGGAGGTGGTTAACGACGCAGCTTCACCTTCTTGTCAGGGCAGGTTAGGAACAACCTTGAAGGTGTACAGCGAGCGGGCCTGCTTGTCTCATTCTCGATCCGATCCATAATGTACTTGGGAATTATGCTCTGCAAACCGATTTACCCGTGGCTGCGCTGTGTAGGCGGGCCACGTAGTGCCCTTTATCAAGCCAACAGGTATTTACCGAAGAAAAGCAAAGTAAGTGACGATGGCGCCACGGGTAATACCTGGCGCCATTTTATTTTTACATCAGGAAGCATTTTGAAGATGGCCATAAAGAGCACCAATAGTACGGCAAAGGTAAATCATATAGCAATACGCGTCATAACGGAAAAAGTGCAAAGCGTATGATGAACATCAGCTGGATCCATAACCAACGCGTTTTCACAAGCCATGGGCTGCGCGCCAGCCATTGCGCGCGGGTCGACAATGAGACTCTTTTTTCTGGAATCGCCGGATACCGCGCGGTATCTCTTTCTGTGATGGAAAATTTATTTAACCGCCTGATGACTTGTCCTGAAGGGTTTAGTCCTTTAAGAAAAGTGTCTAAACTACTTGCGGATAAAGTGAAACTATTCCAGGGGCGGCAAAATCATGCGCGAGCAGATCTTTGCCGATCGCTTTTTTCGAAGACTTCAGGCGGCCAGCGTCTTGCGCGGAGCCACCAGCGGAGCATTATGGGCCATCAGCGTTCAATCGTCCCGACGCGGCGACTCTTTCGCTGCAACTGCAGGACGCCATACAGCAAGGCTTTCGGCGGTCGGCGGGCAGCCGGGGACATAGATGTCCACGGGCACGATGCGGTCGCAGCCGCGCACCACCGAATAGCTGTAGTGATAATAGCCGCCGCCATTGGCGCAGCTGCCCATCGAAATCACATATTTGGGGTCGACATCTGGTCGTACACGCGCCGCAGCGCGGGCGCCATCTTGTTGCACAGCGTACCCGCGACGATCATCACGTCGGACTGGCGCGGGACGCGCGCGGCGCGACGCCGAAACGCTCGGGCCATGTCGTAGCGCGGCATATTGACGTGGATCATTTCGACCGCGGCAGCAGGCAAGGCCAGGACGGCCGAAGGCTGCGCGAGGCAGGCCGTCAAGGACATTGCAGCGGGGGCTCTGCTGCAAGGCTGTACGAGTCGAGTTGAATTTGCGGTGAATGGTGGCGCGCGCCGCTTACGCGGCGATGTGTACATCCCAGTGCACAGTGCGTTCCAGGCGACCAGACCCAGATGGCATCGCGCAAGAGATGCGGATTGGTCATGCGCGGCGCCGCTGCGCATGACGTCTTCCGACCGCCACACAAGCGCGCATGACTGCCGGCTCACAAGCATGCCAGCTCGCATCTGCCGGGCCATGCGCCGGCATGGTGAGCACCCTCCGCCGCAGCTGTCCAGGTCGAGCGCGCGGCACCGGCATGCATCATCTCCACCGCGCAGCACGCCAGGCCGAAGGTCATCGGCCACATCGAGCCGGTGCGCGCCCAGTTGAGCAGCACGTCGGAGCTGGTGGTCACGACATGCTCGAGCTGCGCGTTGTGCGCGCCGAGTGTCGGCCGCGGCGGACGCCATGATGCCGTCTGTGCTGCCTGCTGGCAGCGGCAAGGGTAATGCCTGGGCCTGTCGGCGGCCTGCGCGCGGCTGTACGGTGCGCGGTGGGCGACCGATCTATCACGATGCAAGGCGGTACCCTGGCCGATGCGCATGTAGTGCGCCTGCTTTGCTCCAGCCGTGGCCGGGACTGCTGCGCTGCTGCTGCTGCTTCTGAGATGGCGCCACGCGGTGCAACGGCACCAGGAACAGCCAAAAAATGGGCACCATGGCATATATTTCACCAAGGAAGAGCGCGTCGAGTGGCTTGGTGGCGCCGCTAACTGGCTGGAACGGTTCAACCCCGCTTATATCCCTTCGGATGCTGACTTCGGCAAGAAGCCGGCCACCGACCCGCTGATTGCGAAGGTGAAGTTTACCGGGAGCTGATCGGCTTTACCGTTGGTGCAACGAGGCTAACAATAGGCGCGATGCGTGGCGCATGACGTTCGTCTCTCATCTGTTTGGGATCGGCACCGCTGCCGGTGCCCGTGATCTGCGCGCGTTTTGACGTCGCACCTGCCGAATTCAAAAGAGATACAGCGCGATGGACAGGGTACAGCTCTACTGCCATTTGCGACAAGGGATGCGGTAAGATGGGCCGTTGAGAAACACATGCACAATGACAACTTTGAACACCGCCAAGCTGACAGAACTCTGTTTTTATCTCGAAACTGTGTGGTGATGCATCGACATGGTGCTCAAAAGAGGACATTGTACGCACAATTTCTGCATATTGTGTGTAGTCCAAGCAACATGTGGGGACATACTGTGCATGCACACTAAATGGCCGCAGGACGCCTCGAGCATGTGCAAGAGGGCGCGTTGAAACAGCAATCGCATCAATGCATGTGCGGCTGGGTTCCCTGGCAACGCGCTTTGTGCAGACCGTGGAGTGAAGGCAATCCAAGCAGCTCTTGCAGCATGTGTGCGATCACATAGCGCAAGTGCTCCATGCCTGGCAGATACATGCCTTCAAAGTTGGTGCCTTACAAAATTGTATGTGTGTGCGCGTGCGCGCGCACGTTGCGTTGCGCATGCGCTATGCACCTGACAGCTGCGGTCTGCACCCCGCCTGCTGGAAGCTGCCATGGAGCTGGTGGGGCTGATGATGGATTGGAACTGCCCGGAAAAGACCTGCCTGATGCGGGATGCAGAGGGAGGTAATCCGCTCGATGAAGAAAAGGATTTTTGTGTGCAGTGTGAGTGCATGCGTCGTGCGAGGTTGCGTGCTTGCTTACATGTGTGGTGATTGATTGAACTTTATATTTGTTGTAATGTATGATATGTGCTTTGGTGCGCGCGCGCGCATATGTGTGTGTGCGTGCGCGCGCATGCGAGCGCATGCACGCGTATGAGTGCACATGTAATGCATACGCCAATGCAGGACGTGGACCGGCTGTGCAGCAGAAAAATTGGAGACGCGCTTGCACCAAAGCCAAATGAATGCAAACGACTGTTGTTGCCCAGCTGGATGCGTTTTGGGAGGATCTCCCCAAAGGCCTGATTTGAAAACTGGGAGCTACTCCTTCTAATTATGGCGGGGGTAGTTCAACGAGCCCATTCTGGTCTATACCAACCTCACCAATCTCAAACCAAGGTACTTCCTTCGGCCATCAAAGGCTCCACGCCATCCAGGCCATCGAGATCGACACGACGCACCGGCTGGTCAACGTCATTTTGCCGTCAGTGAAAGGCCGTCAGACCAAAATTGGCCATCTTTCGTACGGAAAACGTTTCTAATCATCTATGACGCTTCGTGTGATGCATCACTGTCTGTGGGGCAGACTTAACGCCCGCACTTTGTGCGCACCTACAGCCGGCCACACTGCAACAGCCAGCGCAACATGAACCGACCGCGATTTCTACGGCGTTCGAACAGGCCCAACCTGTTCAATGTCGAATATGACATGGAATATGTCTCGCCCGCTTCCAGCGGCCACATTGCGGGACTGGGTCTCGGCGCGCGCAATATGCCGCGGCAGATCGGGCGTCAGCAGGGATCAACAGGGTGACTGCCCACCGGAACCCAAGGCTGCGCTCGCTACGCCTCGTCAGGGACTGGGGGAGGGCATTTCGGTCAAGGTGCGCTTCTGGCAATAGCCCGAGTAACGGCGACAACCGCGCGATCAAGAAGCTGGGGAGCGCCGCCCTGCAGCTGCAACGTTGCAGCTCGGCCTTGCGCCGCGCCAGCGTGCACGTACCGCTGCTGTGCGTCGCCGCGAGTCCGTTGCTGCCGCAGACGCGTCAGTTCCTGGACACGGGCCAGCTCGGCGCAGCTGGTCACACAGGAGTTGTACCACCGACACTGGGTTGCGCCGATTCAGCTGGCAGCGGCGAGCAGCGCGGCTTCGCGGGTTCGTCCTCGCTGCGGATGATGCGGATCACCTCGTCCAGGTTGAGGAAGGCTGCTCGCGAAGGCGTGGCAGCGCGAGCGTCCAGAGCGATCCCAGTCGACGGCAATGCCGGGCCAGGCCTTGAGGCCGGCCCGTTCAAACGCTTCGGTAGAGGGCAATTGGGTCATGGGTCTGGTGGCTTCACGTCTCATTGATCACATCGGCTGTCATGCCGGCGACGACCAGGATCCCTCTTTAGTCTTCAGGGTGGCCCCCGGCTTTTGCGGGTGACAATCGCGTGTGGAAGTTTGGACCGGCGCATCAGTCCGAAGTCCCATTGATGCACGGTCGCCTCCAAACGCTGCACACCCTGCCCTGATATCTCCCTCCGGTCCGCCCCCAAAAACGACCTTGCGGCCGATCTGACGTCAGTCGCGTCGTTGCAGGGCTCACCACGGCATGGATTGGAAGTTCCGCATAAATGTGCGGGAACAACTCGCCTTCGCGCGCTGGTTCCCAGCGGATCGCGTCGCCGAGGAGGAGTAGGTCCACCTCGGCGATCATCAGCAGGTCTGGCCTGCGAAATGCTTTGTCGGGCTTCATGCTCGGAGGCGTAGGGGTCCCCGACGTCGGCAATCATCTCGGCCAGTGCCCTCCTGGCCGGGGCACGGCAGGGCTGCGGGCCGGTTTTGCAGGGCAGCCTCAACAGGGTGTCCCGGGCGGACTCAAGGGGCAGAGCTTCAGCGCTGAGAACCGCGGCTCTTGGCGACGGTATCGACTGACCGATCGTCACCCGGCTGGGGCGATCAACGCCTTTCGGGAGGTCCCGCGCAGTGAATCAGCAAGCGCTTTGGCGACTCAGGTCGTTGCGTCCTATGAACGGTCCGCCTTCAGGTCCAGCCACGCCTTGTGGATCTGCCCCATCAGGGTGTGGTCGGGGGGGATAAGCCCGCCGTAATTGATCATCTCACTGTTGAGCTCGGCCTTAAACCGGTGGCTCTGATCGGCATAGTAGGCAAAGAGCTGCAATTCGGGTGCGAGGTCTTCACTGCCTTCGAGACTGCCTTGATCGGCGCTCGGCAGCCGCTCATGGCGCACTGCGCGGCGCTGCAGATGCGCGGTAGCCCATTGAACGACAAAACCGGGCAGCGCGGCGACGAGGGGGCCATTTATATGCCCCTGACGATCATAATCCCTCCCCAACCCCGCTGGGTTTCGCGCCACTGCTAGCGCCCCTGCACCCGCTTGCTCCCTCTCAGCAATCGCGGTCCATGACTGGTCATAGGCCTGCCAATTGCCCTGAGGTGGTCGCCCTAGCCACCTGCATCCTGCGTTGCAGGGGGAACGAGTCTTGATGCGATGTAGCTCATCTGACCCTACCCGTCGCGTCTCCCCCCCCCCCCTGCAGGTACTCCAAGCACGACTCGCGCTCGGCACGCACCCAGGCCGGCACATTTTGCGAGCGGGTTGGAAGATCACCCCGGAGGACGTGGCGGCGCTCAGTCCCTACGTGACCAGCCACGTGAAGCGGTTCGGCGATTACCTGATCGACGTGGACGCGCTTCCGGAACCGTACGAAATCGAGCTGACCCTGGCGGCGTAGCGTGGGTCAACCGGTACTGCCACAGCAGGGACTATGTTGCTGGATGGGCGGGCACGGTACCGTGCCGTAGGCAGGGGGTACCTGAGTGGCCAGAAGAACGCATTGCAGCAAAATCGAGGTGGCGCGACTCGTCGCGGCGTCTCGCGTTGTAAGGCGCAGGGCGGGGCGAGGTTCCGCCGATTGGCGCCCCCTTGACGCAGATCAAGCAAATGCACCCCTATTACCTTCCTTATTGATGACCAAACACCTGTGGGTACGGCAATCGTATCCATATCCAGGGTCTCTTCTGCCACATAAACATTGCCCAGCAGGTGCTGCGCAAGTTTCTGGTAAGGCTTATCTACCGTGATCAGTTCCAGGGCTTGTGTAAGGCCCTTGGCTTCAAACTTTACCGGTTATGTTCATCACTCAGGGATTCCATGATGAAGAGAGGCCTTCCCAGGGTGTGGGGGTGAACGGTGAGCCATCGGGGCGACGCAGTGGCGCGGGCGGGAGGTTGGGTAAGGGTGCGGGTGTAGCGCGCATAGCGATGCGTGGGCGGGGCGAGCGGGCGGGCGGGTGAGAGGCGCTGCGGGCAAGATTTTCTGCCTGACCACGACGATCGCCCACCGGAATGTTCGGCGGATACAGGCCGCCTGTCCCCGAAGTCACCAATATGTCGCCGGGTTTGACACGCACGCCAGCTAAGCGAGGCCCTGGCCCCACTGGGGCCGAAGGGCGAATCTGACGGCAGTGGCACACCTGTGGGGTTCGCCCTCGACCGCAGGCGCTGCGACCGCGACCCTCACCGCACCCTCCCTGTGCGTCCCCGAACTTCCTGCACCCCCGCACCTTCCCGGCGCTACCCGTTCGGCGTATCCCACTGACGGCCGGCCCTTGCTGAGGTCATAGGGCGTCATTTCGACGCGAACAGCGTCGCGACGACCGCCGGATGCGACGTCGCATCCGGCCGGCGGTATAGGCGATGATCCGATGGTCATTCTCGAGCCGGACGCCGAAGCGTCCGTCGGGAAAAATCTCGTCAATCAAGCCGTCGAGGGTCAGCAGGGAGAGGGGGTAAGATGGGCGGTCGCATATGAGGCGGAGGAACCCCTCGGGGGTATGAGCCAGGCGGGAAAGGCGGCGGCGGCCTTGTAAGCTCTTCACCGCCATGCAGCAGCTTCCCCGCGGTCCGCCATGCGTCTTCTTGATGCGATGTTTCACTGCCGCTCTGCCCCCTCCAACAAAAGTACCCTCTGCCCCTCACCCTACTCAGCCCTATGCCACAACGTTTACCGCTAATCCCGGAAAAATATTCTTCATCCCTAATGTGGC
>NNCB01001567.1:0-10258 GCA_002317545.1 Scenedesmus quadricauda | reverse complement strand
CCTTGACCAAGCCGGATGCCGCTAGCCACTAGCTTAGGGCCCTGGCCTTAAACCCCAAAAAACCAGCCATCCGCTCACGTCCTCGACCCAGTCCCCTGGCCCCTTGTCCGCCGCCGCCGCCTGCACCGCCCGTCGGCTTCCTGCTGCTCGAACAGGTACAGGGTGAAGGCCAGGAAGGCGTTGCGCGCCTGGCTGGTCCAGAACTTGTCCTTGTCGTCGCCGTCCGGGTACAGCATCGCCGCGATGCTCTGCAGGTCCGAGACCCGGAAGGCCGGATCGTCGGAGACATAGGTCAGCGGGTTCCAGCGGTGGGTCCTGCGGTCTCGGCGAAGGGAACAGGTAGATTTTGTGGCCGATGGACTTGCGCCAGCCCGAGGTCAGGGGATTGACAGTGTAGATTTTGTCGGCGCGATGGGTGATATGGTTCGTGGCGGATACAGCGGTCGGCTGGGCCGAGCAAAAAGCCGAAGTGATGCGCCCGCTGGGCGATACCCTGCGATACGACTGGCACTACGTTCCGCGCGAGCGGGCCGGGCTCAACCTTAAACGCATGACCGACCCGCAGCGCAAAGCCGCCCTCCGCATGGTAGAAGTGGTGCTGAGCGACCAGGGCTACCAGCGCGTCACCGCATTATCCTCTGATCTCCAAAATGTACAGGGTTACTTCAGAAATCCACTCGATAGTGTGCTTATAGAAGACAATTTTAATGAACATTAAGCCAAACAACGACTCACTATGTAAAAATATTATCCTGATTGACGGGCATTGCCTGCCTGGAGCAACGCCTGCGGCAAAAAGAAGGCATCGCCCGTAACAGTCCGGCGACGTGTTGTTGTGTCTTGTTGTGTGTGTTGGTGGTTTGTTGTGGGCAAGTTGTTAAGGCCGAATGGAGCAGCGCCAACATCGCCCCTCGCCCCTCGCCCACCGCCAGCCCGAGCACGGCTGCCGCTCGCCGAGATAGCCGACGCGCCGGGCGCCGGCCAGCCCGAGCCGGCTTGGGCGGGCCGTCGTGCGGAGGGGTGTGAGGCCTCTGCGCGTCGCCCACCGTGTCCGCGCGCATGCTCTGATTCGAATGGGTTGTAGGCTCAGGAACCGGGGAAGTGGGTCGCAGCCTGGGTTGGTGTGCAAATGAATTGCACAGAGGCGGGAAACGGATTTCAAGCTAGCCCGGCGCTAAACAAGGGCGCGGGCAGGGGGGTGGGGGGGGACTGAGGAGCCTGGGGCTGGGTTGCGGTGTGCCTGTGGATTCGGGTAGGCGCGGCTCGGCGTGGCGCAGCGCATCACGGTCGTGCGCCAGGTCTGGGATGCCGTGTGCCGGGCCGAACGCGCGCGCCGCGCCAATCCTGGCGAAGAAGCGCGCGTCTCGCCGCGCCGGCCCAGCTGCTGCCGAGGCGCCCCACGCGCGCACGGCTGCTGGGCGGTCCGCGACGCCGCGCCGCTCGCTGCTCGCCGCGCGCGCCGCCGAATGAGGCGGAGGCGCGGCCGGCGGCGCGGGCCCGCGGCTTGTTGGCTGTGCTGCTCGGCCAGCTGGTCGATCAGGCGCGATCATTGATCACTCCTGGGTTGCTCCGTTGGATGTGGACTCTCTCGATCTCGATAACCAGCAGATTGTCGTCGTCGGATCCCGGCACATGGACGATGATGTCGGGAAAGACCTTGCTCTCGGTCAGCTCGCCTTCTGCATCCGGCAGCCCGATCTCCTTGAGCGTGATGATCATGCCGATTATTGCCATGGCCGTGCGGATGTGCCGCCAAAATGAGAGGATGCTAACGGGGACGCCAGGGCCCTGTGCTACCCGCCGAGGCGCGGCTTGAGAGCCCCTCGGCCGCGCAGGCGTGCGATTGGCTGCGTCGCGGCCCGATGGCACCGCCAGCTGGCGCCCGCTCACCGCATACGATTGGAACTGGGGTGGGAGCTCCCGGGTCTTCCACGACTGGTGGAGCATCTGGTCGCGGTGGGCGCTGCTGCTGGTGCTCTTGATCACTTGTCGGACGCGAGTGGATGCCCGCTGGCATCGCGCAGCGGGTCGCGATCTCCGTGAGGAGGGTGCGCTCGGTTTGAGCAGCCGGGCGTGGTCGCGCTAGCGGCGTCGGGTGGCATCGGCGCGGGGGCCAGCCAGCATGATCGTGGCGTGTCTGTCAAATCATTCACCGCCTGGATCTCGCTACGCAGGATACGGCGGCCGAGCGGTTTGCCCTTGGTGATCGGTGCTCGACGTATGAGTCGGGTTAAGATAGGAGACATTGCTTGCGAGTCGAGTTTCGGCCGAAACCTGGCCGATACCGGTCATCTCGCCGCTCAATTTGCATTTCCAGTCAGGCGTCCTTCATCGCGGGATCACAAACATCGAGCGAAAATAATCAATTGCCTCCGGAACTTGCATTGCACTTGGCGGTTCGTTCGGCAGGAGCTTTATGAACCGCGACGGGCCTCTCGACAGCAAGAAAGCGCGGCGCATGCCGCCGCCGCTGTCGCGGGAGGATCGTACGCACATGTATGCTGCATGATCTGCGAAAAAATAGTATTCTTGGAAACGTTCGTCAAAGTCGCCTCAGACTGGCGCACGCAGGCCAATCGCCTGCGGCAGTTCGGGTACCTGGAGTAAATAAAAAGTTGTACCTGTCGTCGACCCCATCAACGGTGTGCGCAGCGGCGCGGTGCGACAGCATCGGGCCGCAGCTCCATCACTTGCAGGCGTTCCAGATCGGACATAGGAATTTGTGCGGTTCATATTCCCAATCCTGCCCCAATGCTTGATGATGTGCGACTTGCCTTCATGCTCGATGACCAGCAGATGCTGCAGCACGCATCTTGCGCCCCTTTGAGGCGTTTCTTGTACAGGGCCATGGCTCGTATGGAGGGTGGGACAAGCCGAGCTGAGAATGTTTGGTTGCGCCGTGTGTCAAGGGCGTGCGTGCTTGCCACATTGCGGCCCCCCCAGTGGCAAGCAGAGCCAGTGCTTTTGCCGCCCCCAAAACCTCACAACGCCTATGTGAAATCCTTGGAAACATGCGTTGCCGGTTACATACCGAAGTAGCCTTTTGTTCGCAAAATAGCCCATCCAGGCGGCCAGCAAACGGCCGGCCTTACCCCGGATTTTACTACGGTTCCTGGCCAAATGCACCACTACCTGGGGAGGATGCCTTAACTTTTGCCAATCAAAGTCATGTTGTGTCTCCAAATTGGCATCGCGTAGCAAGCCGTTCCTCGGCGTCAACCCCGAGCTTGCGGGCGTAATTGACCACCGCGAACAGCAAGTCGCCGACCTCTTCGTGGCGCTCGGATCGAACGGCACGGCTGCAGCAGCCGCGGCAGCCGCGGCGCACGCGGCGCGTCGGATGCTGCGCAGCGAGACGCCTCGGCGCACGGCTCACCTCCGCCGCCGTGCTCTGGCTACGCAGGTCCCGCGGTCGTACATCACGTTCACGCGGTCGACGCGATAATCCATCGTCATCGCCGAGCGGGCGGACCCACAGCGCAAGGTGCGGGCACCCGTGGCCTTGAGGATCGCACCGCCCGCAGCGGCACCCCCAGCCGTGTCGCTGGGCCCTCAGCTGCGCCGACGCCCATGCAGTAGCCTGGCTCTTCGATTTGCCAGGTGCTTGCCACCCTGTCAGAGCAGTTGAGGCGGTCTGGCCGGGCTGGGGGGTGGGGCTTCAGGTGCTGCCGAAGACCGGGCGGCTGACCGGCGTGCTTGAGTGGGCCCTTCCGGGCATGCGGCATCGCACCCGCGGCGCGCGTGGCGCCAGCGACCACCCTTACGGGGGCGCTGAGCGGACAGGCACGATAGTCCGTTGCGACGGTCGACGTGGATTCGGCGCGCTTCGTGGCCGCAGCATTGTTTCGCACCGTCATCGTGCCAGCCATGCGATTTTGTGCGCAAGAACGGGCGGGACTGGTGGTGATTTGCGGCACAGGGTTGAACGAGTACCAATGACCCTGTGAGCCCACGCCCCGAGCTTCAATGTAAGGCGCAAAAGAATGAGAGTCTGTGGCAAGCGACGCTTGCGTCCGCGCGCAGTGCCGCGCACAATGCATGAGATAAAGTTGTGGGATCCTCATTGGCGGAAGCATGTAGCGCACGCACAGACACACAGGTGTGACTGGGTTGCCAGGCATCGAAGCCGATTTGGGTTGCCCTTTCCTAGCGGCGCTGCGAGACTGAGAGGGCAGCACCGCGCGAGCGGAGGCGTCTGAAGACCAGTTTGGACCACTTGCGCCCGTTGCATTGAAGTGCAGCAGCGCGTAAAGGAGCTGCCTCATCACGTCCAGGAAGTCAATCGTACGGTCCAGTCTCACGTCACGCACACACACCAGCAAGCACGGGGACCTTCACACGCAGATTGGCGAATGGGCATGACGCTTGCGACATCGCTGGGGTCGCGCGAGACGCGAGGTTCAACGCCTGCATAGGCGCGCCGCCGACGTGCGAAAAAGGGGGCAGAGCGCCCGCCGACAGCGACCGGGGCGCGTGTCCTGCTGCACGAGCGCGCCAGCGGGCCGGCATGCATGGCTGCACCTTCACAACGGACGGTTTGGCAAGGCGTGGGGCGAATCGCGCCCCTGCGCTCCTGGCTGCCTCGGACGTATGCTGAGCGGAGCGCGTCCCGCACGAGGCGCGCATCTGCACGGCCCCCCGCCAACAAGCGGTCCTGCCTGCAGAGAAAACTGCCGCGGGCCCTGCAGGCCTCGCAGCTGTATGTTGTGGCAGGGTCTGCGCCGAAGGCGGCCGCCCTTTGCGGCAGATGGCTGCCATGTCGCGCTCATCTGTGATAGAACGTCGGGGTTCGGCGACAGCCCGCCGCCGCCTCAACAATACAGCAATCACGGTCTTCTGCTGACGGTCTTCTGCTGAGGGAGGGCAAAACAAGAGCGCCCGAGCCCGGCCTGCAGGCGGCACGAGCGGCCTGGCCGGGACGTGGCGCGGCGGGCCGCATGGGACCATGCGGGCCGCCGAAGTAGGTCGGCTGCGGCCGCGCTGCAGCTGCCCAGGCTTGCACGGACCGCGAGCTCCGTGGACACCCTGCCATCGCAGGCGCTGGTGGACGTCCGACGCGCCGCAGGCCGCGCACGCGCGGCGCATTTCACGTCTGCGGTCGCGGCGAATCGGCGCTCCGGCTGCTGCTGGAGTCGAGGGCCAGGCGTGGCCTTGCGACCAGTTTTTTGATCAGCGCATGTCAGCTAGGTGGAGCTCATGATCCCAATGGGGTATTCCGGCAATGGGAATACGACGATATGGGTAATGTGGTCAAAGAGCGGGATATCAAAGGTAACCGTACTTTTTACCGCTACGATGCTGCCGGTAATGTAATTTATAGCGGAACCCGATGGTCATGCTTCCCTTTGACGGCAGCGGCGCCCCGGCGGCCAGTCAGGCGAAATAGGTGAAAATCCGGTCCATACAACGAGCGCTTTTTCGGGTTTCGGCCCAGGTCACTGACTGATTGGCCGTGCGTGGATGAGAATGCAACGGGGAGAACTCGCCCGGCAGACCCACCCACGACTTCAGGGGTATAGAAGTGCTTGAATTCAGTATTCGAACTCGTATATCGATGGCCTCATTATCATACGACCGGGGAGAACAGCTCTGTACCAAAGCTCATATAGTTAGTGCCGTCTTTCCAGGTCTACAACACGGGGTACTGAACGGTCTCCTGTAGTTCCCGGCTAGCATTAAGTCGGCTCGCAAGCAGGCACAGGGTAATTTTCTTTTGCATGGATTACAGCTTGAAGTGAATGAGCAGGTGCGATTGGCACAGTGGTTATGTGACATGGTTGTTTTAGGCATTCGATCACAAACAGCAAGGCCGTTGTCGTTGCTGACATTTTCTGTCCGATACCATGCGGTAGGAAATGGTATCAGCAACGGGGGAGCCTATGGAACTGCACACACTTACCACCGTGATCGTCGCCGCCAAGGCCGCAACGTATGTCGGCGGCGGCACAAAGGCTGCCCCCAGCCGCTTGGGATCTCATGATCTTGGCTGGGCCTCCAGCAATTGGCGCTATCTCGACAGCTATTGGCGCCCGATTTCAATCGTCAAAAGCTTATGGCATAACGACGAGCCGGTTTGGGCCATGCAACCATGCTTGGCCCGAACGATTGCGGGGTGCAGCGATCACTGCAGGAATGCCCATCGGCGTCTGCGTTGCCCAAGTGGCATGCCCGAAGAGCCTGGAACGATGAGTAGGGTGTTAAAATGCCCATGACCCCGTAGAATTGCGCCATTAAGTGCTGCCGGGATACAAGCTGCTTGTGTCATGGTCAATGCTGACCGGTCGTCTTAGATCGCCAAGAGCGAGGTCGTCGGTTCCCCCAACCTGTGGAAAAACAGGTGGCTAATTCTTCAAACATCCTGGCATCCCAGCAGACTCAATCGTTCCGATCCACTCAATTCAACCAAACGCGGACTCTTCCGCTCGTATGGCGCTCCATTCCGCGGACAATGCACCGATAGCTTCCAACGCGCAGCGACACGCGCGAGAGCAAGGGCATCGGCGCGCCAGTGCAGAGCACCCACCTGCAGCACCAGTGCCCCGCCAGCCTCACCAGCAATCCAGCACCGCACGCGGCACCAGCAGCAGCAGCGGAACAATCATGGGCGCGTGAGCAACCTCAAGTTCAAAATGGGCATAGGACCAACCGCCGCCATCCAGCCCACGCTGCGGCTGGAGTCGCCCCAGAGGTACGTGCGGTTTGCGGGCGAGCCGGACCTGCACCTGGAAGCAGCGGGCATGAGCCAGGGGATGGTCTTGGGTGTTGGCCTGCTTTTTAGCTTCTTGATCAGCATTACGGGGCCGCCTGTTCCCACCGTCGTGCGCCCAGCGCCCGGCCGCGGGTCCCCAGCTGCCGCCGCGCCCCTCAACGCCCGGCTGCGTGCGCCGGTTCGTCAATTGCGTTGATGCCGCATCAGAGCATTGACTCCAGCGAGGGGCGTCGTTCCACGACCGCGCCTTAGGGTAGCCGGCCCCTGTTCGGGCCGGCGAGGTTGCTTTTGCGTGCGCAGAGGTCGCGGCTCTGTCTTGCCCCGTCCCGCCCCGTTCGCCCGCCTTGGCCTCCTTCGGGCTCCCGTACCCGCCGGAAGCGGGGTTCTGGGGCCGGTAAGGCCACGCGATTGCTGGTCTTTTTGTTTGCGACACGGTCGCGTGCGCCTGTCTGTGTTTGGGCGAAGCCCGCTAACCCCGCAGAAATCCGCCATAACCTGGGGCTATAGCGGCGCGAAAGATTTGTTCTAGATTTGTGACACATATCGCAGGGATGTTGCGACGGCAGGGAGGAAGCAAGCCGATCCGCACGTCGCCATCCGTGATGCGTGGCCCTCGTCCCGCATGCCGTCCTCCTTGTGGGCCCCTGTGGATGGGGCGCAGGCCACCAGGCCCAAACCCAGCAGACACAGCCAGAACCTGTGACGTGCCATCGCCATGGCGTCTTCCTTCCTCTTCCGCTTCCCCGAGCTTATCAAGTGGCAAGGCTTCAGGCGATGACCGCAGGGGCATGGTGGCGGCGCGGCGCCGCATGCGCAGCGGCCGGCCGCCGCAACAGGGCGTGGGGCGGACGGGGGCGCGGCGATCACGCGTCTTCCCGCGGCTCCGGACCGCTCCCGGCCCACCTCCCGCGCCCTCGCTGGCCGAAATCCGCGTTGGCACGTGGCGATCGTCCGGAGGCGATACGCGCGTCATCCGCCATAAAATTGCTTCGTCATACAATTCATGGCAATCGCCTGGCTGTACTGCGCCGGGCGCTGGTTGTGCTGCCTGGCCGGACTGAAGCCGTGACGGATGCTGGCCCGGCGGATGACACTGAACGCCGTGGCGCCAGATCGGCGAAGGCGAGGAAGTGCTGCGGTTATTCTGTGGCAGCTGTTCGATCAGGCGCTGACTGATATTGGTGCCAACCTCACCGCCCTCCATGGAGCGAAGGCGGGTGCCGGTGACGATGATCGCGCCATCGCCGGCCAGGTATGTGCTACGTACATTCCAGGTGACTGGGCTGCGCGTGGGTGCCGGGCTCGGGCAGCAGCATCGACGTGCGGGCTCCGTGGCGGCAGCAGCTTTTCGAGCCGTGCAAAGACGTGGCAGGGTGCAAAGGGGCCGAGGGCACGTGTGATGGTGGCGTCTTCAAACATTTTCGTGCCCCATGCCTGTTCTCGCTTGATACAACCGTGCATGTGACCAGAGTACCTCGCGAGGTGCTTTGGGGGCTGCATTGAACCGGAAGTAACGACCCGCCCGCATACCATGCGGCGGCTGAAAGTCGACCGCCAGCGGCGCTTGGCGGCTGCCGCACAAAAGAAAACAGTCAGCGCTGTGATATCCAATTGCATTTTTCCAGCCACGTTTTGATCGCTTGAAGGACGACCGCACCACGCAGACGTCTAGCGCGGAAAGAGACAGACTACTTTGTTATGTTTTCGGTCAGCGCGAGGATCCTGAATAACTGCCTCAGCAGGGGCGGAGAAGGATCCAGAGAAGGCAAGGCCGTGAACTCTATGGATTGAATCCGATGCTGAGCTGTGGCGTTGAATGGTCACGCGCTGATTTCCTTGTCCACTCGCAAGGGACCGCTCACCGGCGGGGTACCGAGCTCTGCTTTTGACGGGGAGCTCGGCTTGTCTCCGGCTTGTTGCGTTTACACGCAACAGCAGCCTGATACAAGGTGTTGGTGCTTCCGGCGAGCTGGTTAAGTGGGCTTATGAAGCTAAAGCCGGCGCGGCGTCTCCTATCTTTAATATAGGGACTAACAAAATCGTTGTAGCTAAACTAACATATCACCCAGACCAAGGTCCATCGGGCGCGAAAAAGATCAAACGCGACTGGAAGGCGGCGTGCAGCTGACACGCCGGTCAGTTGCCGGGCAGGATTCGTAGCGTCAAAACGCTTGACGTTTACGTCAACGTCCGGTTCACTGGCCGGAACGAAATATGGGAGAAGGACGGGTGCGCGAATGACCATCCTCTATGACGAAGGGCAACAGGCAATCGCCACCGAATCGCGCCGGGTGCTCGAGGCCCGAGCATATCGATGCCGCTGCACGACGGGCCCCATGCGCAACTATTGCAGGCCGGGGCCAGCGGTTGCGTCGGATGCGCTCGCCGACCGCAAGTCGCGCCGCGCCAAGTCGTCCCTCGACGACCCCGGCGGCTATATACCAGCGTCCGTGACGGAGAACGGCGGCGCGGGCGACCACCTATGGAATAGCTCGCGCAAGTCGCTGGGGTTTGGCGACGTCAGAAACGGTCGGGCGCTCAGAAAGCAGCTGTCGCGCCCCTCTGCTGACGCAAGGCGGCGGGCTTGCCCAGTGGCCGGCCTTTGTCGAGGCGGCAGGGCTCGACGCGTCCACCATCACCATCGACCGCTGCGGTCTTTCCGAGGCGCGAGCGGATGCAAGGGCGGCGCACGCGCCAGGCTTCTGGCGCGCCCTGCGCTTAGCTCGGCACACACCCCCACATGCTCGCACCTGCACGACACACACACACACACACAAACAACACACAGACACACACACACACACAGCCTGTGGTCGCATGGCATGGCCGCTTGCTTGGATGGAAGTGCTCACCTTCACCAAGGAGCTCATCGTAACCGCGTTCGTGGGGCGGCTGGGCGCGCTGGAGCTGTCGGCGCTCGTGCTGGCCCAGACGCTCTACAACGTCACCGGCAACGCGCCGTGAGCCGCGCCCCTGCTTTTTGGTTTTCCCGGACGCCCCTGCCTTTGGCCCTGGGCGCGACTGTTCTTCGACTCCAAGAACAATGACACGTAGTGAGGCCCCTGCCTCCCGAAGTGCAGTGCTCGAACCCAGGCTGAGCCACGCCTCGCCGCTGGACTGACCTGCCTGCCCGAGGGTGGCCCCTTTCGCGGTGTCAGGCGGCAGTGCCGCTTTGCGCCTGCGCTGAGGCCGGGGCTCCTCCTTGTGCTGCGTCGCCACGGCCGTCGCCGCTGAGCGCCGCCTGGCCCTCTCCCGTTGCTGTTGGGCAATTGCTCGCGGCCTTGCCAGGATGCTGGGCGTGGTGACGGCGATGGAGACGTTCTGCGGCCAGGCGTACGGCGCGCGCAAGTACCAGAGGTGTGCGTGTGTGTGTGTGGTGTGTGCTGCGGGGGATGGTGCGTGATGGCATGAGTGACCTGATTCGATGGGGGTCATGCCGAACATGACCGTGTCGAGATCGCTGGTACGAGTGATGTGTGCGCGTGCGACCGGTGCGTCCGGTCTGCACGAGCTCGCGAGTTGCAAGCTACGAGGAACTCCGCCCGCCAC
>NNCB01001566.1:0-10273 GCA_002317545.1 Scenedesmus quadricauda | reverse complement strand
CGCCGAACCGTGTGTTCAATGAGGCGGCAGGGGGCCGTCGAGGTGGCCGCATCACCCCCTTGCCAAGCGCGGCCTTGTGCGCATTCGGCTCGCACCGCCATGCGCGGCAACGCCCTTCTTCTTCTGCGACTTACACGCCCTTGGGCGTGACACTGGCTGCGCGCTAGTCGCGGCCACCCGCCCAAGGGTCCGATCGACACACAGCGCCACCGCCAGAAGAAGTTAGCTCACCATGACCATGCTCCGCGATCCGTCCGCGAAGCGCCGCGCCCGCGGTTCCGCTCGCGAACGCGCTGAAGGCCCCCCGCTCAGGCGCCACCTGCATGTTGGCGCCCTGCATGCCGTTCGTCGCCTCCCGCAGTTCGCGGAGCACCTGGTGACCGGGTCGCCGGGTGTCGGTGGGCTGACCGCACGCGCCAGAGTGCTCGGGGATGCCGTAGCTTGGCCGATTGTGCGATGGCCGCAGCTGTTCACACCCGTCCTTGCCGCCACTTGCACACTGCTCGATGCGCTCGCGCCCCCGAAGCTACACGCTGCTGGGCGTGCCGGCCACGCAAGCAAGACACGAAATTTGCGCCGGATTTTGCGTCGCACCCACTGCGGTTCCCGGTTTGGCTGCAGGGAGAGTTGTGATGTCGCTCGTCGATATGGCCTATCCGACGCTCGTATATGTCCATGTGTTGCTGTTCGGGGTGTTCTGGCTGGGCGGCGCGTCGGCGCCGCTGCTGGGGCAGCTTTCGCAAACGCGATCGCTATGCGCTGGGGGAGCGGCTCGCTGCTGGCGCATGCTGGTGCTGGTCGAAGGCGATCACTCGCTGTCGAGGCGCATACCGCCCCTGCCGGCTGGCGCCCAGACTTCACTATGGCGGCACCGGCTTGCGCATTGCCGCGGTTGCGGGATCGCGCAAGATGATTTTCGAACCGGCGACGCGGACAGGCGTGTGGCCCTCTGGAACAGCGACTGGGGATTTCCCTTCCGCATCCCGTTCGCGGCCATCGACAGCTATCACAAGCGCGAGGACGCCCGCTGGCTCGACCTCAGCGAGTTGCCTCCGGCAACCGTCGTCATCATATCGTTTACTATGAATCAAAGCAATTGAAATATACATCAACACTTGATCGCTACAAACACCCGCAACTTGTCAGAAGCCATCAGAGGAGCCTGTGGGCAAGCACATTGTACACAAAATCCTGATTGGAATCAAGTTTAATTATGCAGCTGGCCCGTGGTGGGCGCTCGTCCCGAACAGCTTCACCGATTTCGCGCCTGCGCCGACATCTTGCCGGGAAGGCCCATACGGCTGAACGGAAGATGCAGTAGGACCACCGCGCAGCAGGTGAGGGTCCCGCGGTCTGGCCGTCGGAGCGCGGCGGGAAACGGTACGCACTGTGCCGGTGGTGGTGATGCGGCCGCAGAGTCAGGGCGCCGAAACTTGTTGCATGCAGTCACACAGCGTTCCAACGCTCTGCACAGGCGGGAGGCCTCAAGACCGAGGCATGGTGGTAACCAGTGCCCCTGACGGAGCTTGGCGCCGTCGCATGGCCCGACGCCCCTGCGCGTCGCTCTGGCCTGGTCCGAGCACCAGCGGCAACAGCGGCAACGGCGACGACGACGGCGGACCGGAAGCAGCTGCGAAGCAAGCGCTTAGTGGCTGGCGAAAGCTGCTGCGGGAGCTATCGTCGTTGCCGCGTGCGATCGCACTCATGGCGGCGATCGCGACTCTGTCAGGCGTCGGCACCATCATCCCACAAAACAGGTGACGCACGTGGACGCAGCGCTGCATGTACACGATAGCGTTGTTTTCTCAGCAATCCTGCGCGCTCAGCGCTTGCATGTGTTCGTGTCCCATGTGCTGCTTGCGGGCTGGTGGGCAAGTGGCATCGCCATGAACGGCTGCGCCGATCATCGGTCTGCCGTCCAAGTGGACCTTCGGCCATCACAACACCTTTACGTATAAGAACTGGGACCTGGCCATCTTTATGTTTGGCCGCTTCGGCTTCACCATCGCGGCGTGCTTGCTGGAGGCCATCAGCCGCTTTTCGCAGCGGGTCGTAGACTACTGGACGCCGGATAACCCGACCAACGACACACGCACACACACGCACACACCCGTACACCCTGGTCAGTCCCTGGATTACACATGACATCATATCCCGACGGCCCCAGCAAGGTGCTGGGTTCCTCTCGTACGATGTGCTGCTGGGGCTGCAGCTGGACCACGTGTACAGGTGGGCGCCTGGTCAGCCGGCATGTTGACTGAGTTTGACCGGCGAATCGACCCAGGGCGCCGCACGGCCGGTGTATGCGTGGATTGCACACAGTGCACCAGCTTCACAGTGCACCAGCTTGCAGGGGATACGACCGGTAATGGTTGGGTATCCGTCGTTTCAAAGCCTATAAAAGGCACTTATTGACTAAAAAGTCTACAAAACGCAAGCGCCACCTGCGTGGTAGTGTAGAGATCCACTCTGCAAACCTGCCACTGGTTAAGAGAAGCATACACTCGGACACACATCACACCCTCAGACAATCCTAAAGCATCACAGTCCGATACATACAGCTTTGACCAATTGGTCAAGCTACTCACGACACGCTCACGAATATCCACTAATTCACATGACCCAGCGCCTGGTACTTCTACGCCTATGACGCTGCTGGAGAGGGCCAGAACCCCGAACTCCTGCGCGCCAACCTCGCCGCCGCGCCGTTGCAGTGCGACCCCGGCACCTGCCACACCTATCAGAATATCGCCTTCTGCCCGGGCTCAGCCCTTCCCCTTTGCCCCGCCTCCCTGCGTCCCAGAGCTGCATATGGTGAATCTCAGGCCGCCCATGGCCGCTGTTATGATCTGATGGCAGGGCTGAACCTCCTGTACCCCCCCCCGTACGAGGTGGTCTCGCACCGCAGGTCGCACAGCGGTGGCGCTCGCGTCAATGCGATGGGCGTGCAGCGCTTCGCAGGCACACCGGCCCAGGTGCTGCCCGCGGCGCGCGTGTCGGACCTCGGGGCAGGTCTGTCTGCAAGGGCTACCAGGTGTTCCGCAACGGCCTCCAGCTGTACGCGTTCAAGGGCCTCGCCGGGCGCCTCGGCCCCATCGGCGTGCACGCCGCGCTGATCGTGTCGCTGATCGGCACCGCCTACAGCGGCTTCGGCGGCTGGAAGGGCTCGGCGATGGTGCCCGAGGGGCGCGAGTTTCTGGTGGCGGCGGCGATCAGCCCGACGAGCGCGATATCGCGGCTGCCGGAGGGCGCCAAGGGCGTTCTGCGCGTCAACGGGTTCAGGATCGAGACGCGGCCGGACGGCAGCGTTGCGCAGATATCGCGACCGAGCATCAGGGACGCGGAACCGACCGGAGCTGCTGCGGAAGTCCATCAGCGCAACACCCCTTCAGATGCGGGCGATGCGTTGGAGCCCGGGTTTGAGGTCGTCGCTGCGTCACCGCGTCCGACGGATCTTGGGGCTCTCGTTTTTTGCTGATTTGCTACGCAAACGTCCGTGCGTTCGTTTATCTGAAAATGTAGAGACAGCATGCATGCTGTATTACCGCATGATAATACCCGCAATGCAAGGAGCTGGCCGATAAGATCAGTCGGGGCGCTCCGAAACCTGTGCCGAGAGCGAATTCCCCCCTCTTCCGCGGCCGCGGTGCCCACCACTTCCACGTCACCACTCTACGGCTGGATCAAGGACCTGTCGGCGCCTCGATCCCTCACCATCCTGACCGGCTTCGGCCTGTTCCCGTGGGACGTCCCGTCCTTCCTGCACTTCTTCAACATCGGCATCGGCCCATGATCATGGCGGCGTCACGATGTACCAGCCGACTGGAGCCTCGCCGCGGTCACCATCCGCGTCCCCGGCGCCGACGTGCGCCAGAAGGCCCCCAACCCCCTGGACGGCGCCCCCGGCGCTGCAGCCGCCGCGGCCGGGCCGTCGTACGTGGAGCAGGGGCGGCCGTTCAGCCTGCCGCTGGCGTCGCTGGCGGGCACGGCGGGGACGCCGCGAACGCGAAGATCTGGGCGACGCTCCTGCCGATTGGGCGAGCCCAGCGAACGGCCGGCTCGCCGCGCGGCATCTCCAGCGAGCGCGGCACCCTGAAGCAGGGGGTGGGGTAGCAGGGGTGTTTCAGATGAACTGCCGGGCGCACATATGCGCGGATGCCGCTGGGAGTGGGCGTTCTCCTTGCTGCGAAGGCATGTCCCCCTGAAGAAAGCGGTCGTGCTGTCGGTGGTGGGGTACGTGCTATTTCGTATCGTCAACATCGCCTACCTGCGTCCTTTCCCATCAACTCGTACACTATGCTGCTGGCTATTTTGCTGGCTGCTTTGAGTCGCCAGCTCAGCTCACGCGACCCCCGCCTCCCACGACCCCGAACGCCACCACGCACGTGCAGTCATCGCCCGCGACCTGGACACCGTCACCTGTACGACTCCTCCGGCGCCTTCGCCGGCGTCCGCCGCCCCGGCAGCGGCAAGCCCATCACCGTCGACGGCGTGACGCTGATCGTGGACGCCATAGTCGGCTCAACCGGCCTGGAGATCAAGGCAGACCCGGGGGTCCCCCTGGTCTACGCCGAGTTCGGGGCGGTCATGATCACCACCCGCGGTCATACGCAGCCACAGCCACGTGTGGGGGCTGCAGGACGGGGCCAACGTGGTGGTGGCGGGGCCAGCACATGAAGATCGTGCCGGTGAAGTGGATCGACGAGGTGCTGGACCTGGCGCTGGAGCGCCCGCTAGCCGCCGCGGGCGTGAAGGCGCGAAGGCAAGCCCGGGGCGCCGGCGACCGCGTCGGCGCGATGGCCGATCCCGTGCGGCCGCACGTCAAGGCCGCCACTGAATCGGGCCTGCGTGGCCAGGACAGCGTCACTGAGGCATCGGACCAGGTGTCGACCGGTTCATCCCTGTTGTTGTTTGAGTGCATCTGGGCTGATCTTCCGGTTGCGCTTGTACATCTGCTATTGCAAGCCCCAAATGCCACTTTCATATTCGAAGCGCCTGCCACCGGCTTTTTATACCGGATTCTTAACGCTGCATTGGTATTATTTACCAGTAGTTTGGTATTATACAATTTTACCGTTGTTGTATTGGCAGCATTCAGGTTACCACTAACTTTTTATATAGCTCTCGTCATACGCCCGTCTAGGGCCGTATATAAAATCTAAAGTACGTCCAGTAATGTGCTGCTGCCCGAGCGATTCCAGCGCCAGGTAGGCATTATGTCCTGCACACTCTGGTTGCCGCCGCACCACTGCTCGCCGTCAGCACGCTGCCACCTACTGCTCTGTGCCGCAGCACACCGTTCGGCCGCCCACACCGTCCTTCTCATCCATTGCGTGTTCCCGTTGTGCCATTACCACCTTCGGTGCCCGCGCGATGATTCGTGGATGCCTGGGCCACGCACATCCAGACCTGCCCCGGTTCGAAACGGCCTCATCACCCGGCATGAGCGGGTGATCTTGCCGAGGAGCGGCGGCCGCCGCTCGTCGTCGCTTCGGACAGAGTCGCGCAGCCGCTGCAGCGCCGAGGTGTGGCGGACGGCGGCCGCGGCCGGCGGTTCAGGGCCCGCCGGCCGCGGCAGCTGCTCGCTGTGGCGCCTGCGCCACTGGCGCCACTCGCGCAGGCGTCGGGCCTGCCCTTCAGCCACTCATCAAACGGCTGCCGCCGCGGCTGGACGGCGGTTCCCTGCGGCTCCTGCCGCAGGGACGCTGCCAGCAGGATGCCGCCGCTGTGAGAGTTGAACCTTGAGGCGGCCTCGAACGTGCCCCGCACGCCACTGGTGCAGGTCGACCCCAAGCTCGCTTAATCCGCGCCTCTGGTGCTGCCGCCTCTTGCGGGGGCAACACACCGCTGTGGGTCACTGCCCTGACGCCCCGCGCCGTCCTTATGAAGCAGGCCCCTCCACAACTGCTGCTGCCATTCCCGCATTCCGCGGCGGCGGGCCCTTCTGCGGCCACCGCAGTGCTGCGTGCGGCCGCTGTCCGCGCCATCACCGCCGCCCACTCGCCGCCGGGCTGGCGTGGGACGCTGCCCGTGCATTGAGGGTTCGAGCGGTGGGGCGGTTGGGGCCTGGCTTGGGGGCTGGGGGGAGGTCCTGCACGTCGCCACATGCGGAGGCTGTAGGGGAAACACGCTCTACTGCGAAAGTTGATAGGGCGCGGGTTGATGTGGTGCAATCAAGGGGCGCCCCTGTACAAGCAAAGCAGCGTCTTGAAGTGAGGAAGTCAGCCGGGCTGCCGGATGTAGTCGTGACAAGAGATGAGTTTCTCAACTCTGATATGAGATCGCCTTGACCATTTAGCAGCAGCAGCAGCAGCAGCAGCAGCAGCAGCAGCGGCAGCAGCAGCAGCAGCAGCAGCAGCAGCAGCGGCAGCTGCAGCAGCCGCAGCAGCAGCAGCAGCAGCAGCAGCAGCAGCAGCAGCGGCAACTCCAACAGCAGCAGCGGCGACAGCATGCACATGCTGCGGCGCGAAGCCATGCAGCAGCTGCAGCAATCCATAAGCCACAGCAACACGCCAGCGCCCACCTTGCGGTTGACGGCTAGCTGCTCATCGGTGAAAGGCTCAGTGTCGACGTCAGAAGCCGCAGGCAAGCCACCCCCAGCTGGAGTGAACTGCTGGTTCTTACGTGATCTGCGGACGGCGTTCGGTGGAGCGGGCCAATCCGGGATCGGCCGGGAAGGCGGGCAGCACAGCCTCGAATTCTATACCGAACTCGAAAATATCTGCGTGAAAGTTTGACCATGCCCGATCAGGAACAACCGACCAGCAGCTCAGAACGACCGGCACAATCTCCGTCGAGCCACGCACGCGGACCGTGTCGACATCCGCGCTCGCCGCTTTCCGGACTGGTCTGCGGGAAGGCGGCCGGGTATGCGGCGATTTATCTCGCATCGACCCGGGATAGCCAGCGCACCGACAGGGATAACCTAGTCGGCCTCATCAATCACTCCACCGCCAAGCACACGCTTTTCAACAACAGCGTACGCCAGCGGCTCAGCGGTCCGGTCGGGCTGCTCGGCATGGTGATCGGCATAGCCATGGTCATCGCGGGCCCGATCCTCGTTTACAAGCTGTGGAGCGCCTACGGTCCCGGCGACGAGGACTTCGGATGGATTTTCATAAAGGGGCTGGGATCGGGCAGTGCGTGGCCAAGGGTCCTGACACTGAAGCGAAAGGGCGCGACCAGCGCTGGCGCGGCAAAGTGAGCTGGCTTACCTTGCCAAAGACGCGCCGGCGTGACCTGCGTCTGCAGGACAAGGCACACTCAGGTGCGTCGCGCTGCGCCTGTGCCATTGCGCTCCCCGCCCTGTCAGAGGAATCGTGGGCTGCCGGTAGCGCCGAATGCCCAAATTTCGAAACAGGGCAATAGAACGGTATTAAGCTGGAATAAAGAACTGAATGTTTCTGGCGGCTTAAAATATTTGGTGTACAGGCGGTTGCGATGAAAGCATTCAAACATACTGAACGAATTTCGACGTTTATATCATCGCCTTCACTGGCTACACAAACATCAATTGGGAGCCATTGGCATGTGCAAAGTGACATGTGACAAGCCCTTGGCTCACTTGCCATTGTGCTGCTACGCGCCGCTAGCTGCGGCTGCCCCGCAGCGCTTTGCTGTGGCGGTGTGCTGCCTGCTGTGGTTGTGTGCTCCTGAAGCCACCAGCCTGTGGGAGACACCGCTATCTTGACCCGGCACGCGCCTGCGCCCGCCGCCCCCCCCCCAAAGGACATGCTCCTTCGAAGCCTTGCGTGCGCTCCTGCACCGCCCTGGCGCGACTGCGCAGCTGCCGGCAAGGGATCTGTGCCTACGAGGCTGGCCGGGGCCCGCTTCGCAGTGCCCTACCAGTGCTATAACCGGGCCGCTCGCGGTAATATGCAGAGGCCCCTTATTTGTTCGCCAGTTACTTGTGCACCATGAATGTGCCTTAGGAAGCTCAGATTACAGAAGTCCTAATCCTCGTGTTTGCATGGCTTCAGCAATCATAGACATAAACTGGACGTAACCAGCACACACAGCTCGCAGGTAAGACCAGTTGCGCCATGGAGCCGCTCCGGGACATTGATACGTAGAGGATTGCCACTGGAACTATATGGGTGACTAGGTTCAGCTTGCACCGCCAATATCGAAGTGGTTGAGCGTAGTATCATTGGGATCTGGCGAGTAGGACCGTTCCAGGCATGCCCCTGCACCTTGCAGGCGATACGCCGATTCGCCTACGAAGGCATCTACGCGCAGGGTGCGTATCGCAGCGCATTTTGCAGACGGTCGGCTACCTATAGCGCACCATCGCGTTGCGGTTCGCCGCGCTTAGATCCCGGACTGGATCGCACTCCAGGCACGCGTCCGCTATCAGCTACTCCGACACAACATCACATTACGCATATCCCTTGGCGGCGCAGGATGGCACGGCGTCTGTCTGTGCAGCGACCGAGACGGGGCGTCTCCACACCGTCACATGCGAAAGAGTCTCGGGATAAGGCCCCTCAAAGGTGAACACCACACTACGCAATCGCTCGATTCGAGGATGCCAGCACGCAGCAGCGCACACCGCCGGCAGTAAGTGCTGCATTGCAGGCGGCGTTGCGTTGGATTCGGCGACAGCTGCGCAGGGGCCGCGAGCTGCGAGGAGCGCAGCGTCGACCAGTGCGCTCACTCCGGGGTGCAGGTGCCCGCGTTGCGCCGTTGAAGGGCGCGACCGTGGCGCTGGCGCAGCGGTCGCCCAGAGCCAGCACCCGCCGCGGTGAGCGGGACATCCGCGGTGCGGTGTGTGCGCCGAGTCCATATTCGGGGCGCTTCACATATTGGCGGCGATCCTCGGCCTCGGGCTCGACGCGGGGATCGACAAAGCGGTTGTCGCCCTTCCGCCTCCTGTACGGACTGATCAGCGGCGCGCCGCTGCGCCACCGCAGGCTGCTCCGACCCGTCTGCCTGCGCCTTGCTGCTCGACATAGACTTCCCCCCACCTGCCTGGGCCACATCGCCCTTGACCCAGGCCACGCATTAACTCGGGGATCTTTTTTGCGCCAAAGAATAAGAGAATGAACAAGGCAATGAGGAAAATCTCCTGTCCCCCCAAACCCATGAATGGGCTGGGACCGCGCCGGCAGCGGGATGTTCCACTTGCAGACCACCCTCGCGCCGGCCGGCACGTCCAGGAGGGGCAGAACGGCCTCCACCCTTATGTGCTCCGCCAGGCGCCTGCACAGCCGCACGCCGACGCGCTCAAAGGACAGCGTGAAGGGGCCCTTGTTGTCACCACGACGTGCCGTTGATACCCTCGGCACGAGGCGCTTCGCGCCCGGCGGCGGGATGACCGCCTTCCGGGCCGCGGACCGCAGACACAGTGGCGCAGCCCGAATCCGCGAATCGAGGACGGCCGTGCGGCGGCCCCTGGCGGTCATGCCAGCGGCGTGCGGGCGCGGCGCTGGCGTTGGCAGTGCGAGCTGCACCACGGGAAGGAGGCCGGCCAGCCCAACGGCGCCGCGCGCAGCCGCCGCGGTTGGGGCGGCGCCTGCCGCGCTGGGGGCCGCGGACCCCTGCCTCAGCGGGAGGAGCTGCGGCAGCACGCCCTTGGGGGCGGCCGGGACGCCGGCCGGCACCACGGCCGGCGTCCCTGTCGCCACGCCCTGGGGCAGGGCTAGGCCCTTCGCAGGCCCCGCTATGGCGGGCTGCAGCTGCGCGTGCATCATCAGCCGCCGGCCGAGGTCTGCCGCGGCGTCGGGGGCGGCGGTGCCGGTCTGCTGGATCCTCAGCTGCTGGATCTGCCCGTTGAGCTGCAGCAGCTCCGCCGCCTGCTGCGCCTGCAGCTGCGCAGCGCCCGTCGAGCGCCGCGCGCTGCGTCGCCTGCTGCACCTCCAGCTGCGCGTTCTGCCCCGTCAGCGCGGCGAGCTGCGAGGCTGCTGTTGCCATGGCGGCCTCCTGCTGCTTGAACGCGGCCACCGGCTTCGGGCTGAGCCCCGGCGCCGCGCGCTGGGCGGCCAGTTTTTGCGGGGGTGCCGTCGGCCGCCAAAATCGATGAATCTGCTGGTGAAGGTACTTGAGCTGTTGCTGCCCGGTAATGATGCGGTATTCGCTTGGTATGGCCGGCAGGTCGCTAGCCTGCTCCAGCTTCTGGGTCGTGAGGTGGTCGATCGGGGATTTCATGGTCTGCGCCGCCGCCCCCGCGGCCGTCGCGGGCGCCTCGGCCGCGCCGGGCGGAGCCGTCTCCGGAGGTACGGCCTGGCCTTGGTCGCCGCCGACGGCGCCGCCGCCGCGCCGGGCGGCGCGGCGG
>NNCB01001565.1:0-10285 GCA_002317545.1 Scenedesmus quadricauda | reverse complement strand
GGCTATCGGCAAGGTGTGTGCGGTGCTGGCGGCGGCGTGCGACGGCGGCGAGGATGCGGCGTGGTGCGAAGTCCGAGTACTTGGGCCGCCGATGGTGACCTGTCGGCTAACTTGGAGCGCGACATGCTGGACAGGGCCCCGGGGTCAGGTGGTGCGGCTACGGGCGCGCCCGTGTCAGCAGCCGCGCCGCTCCTCTGCCCGTCTGGCCACCAGCCAGGCGGCATACGCCGCACATTGCACGGCGCATGTTGCACAAGATTGCTCCGCCCATGGCATTTGGGCTGAGTTTTGCGCCATGACGCCGACGCGTGCCGCGTCTGATGGAGCGGGCATGCGTCTCGGTCTTTGGCCACATGCATGCGCCTGATGACGTGCATGCGTGTGACCGGGCGGACGCGCCCTAGTCGACGCTTGCGCCAACTCACCGCGCGGTATTGCAAAACAACGGATACTACGCCACGCGCTTTGCCATCCCAACTCGGAGTACTCCCTCAACGAGGCCAACGCGTGCTGGAGGAGGCCACCGATGTGCTCATAATCATGCCTGAGTTCTTCACGGGAATCCGCCGCCCCGTCGAGGCAGCGGGCGGCGCTGGTTCCCTGGTCGAGGGGATACTGTAGGGGAGTTGGGAGCAAGGGGGATTTCACACCTGATGATGCTGGTGACGTGTCCTCACCGTCAGGCTGTCCCATTCAAGGTCGCCGGCAAAGGTCGTCGCATCGGTCAGCTCGACCCCCCTTTTTTTGAAGGGGGGCGATGCGCGCCGGACAGGTGGTGCGGCCAGGTCCCCAGTCACTGTCATAGGTGTTGCGCGCCGGAGATGCCTCATGTTTCGGCGCTGTGGCTGCCAAGCTGCGGCCGGGCCACAGTGTGAGCCCGCCTTGCCCTTGCACCGCTGGAACGGTCGCGAGCTCGTGAGCTTTTACGACCTGCCGGGCACCGGCAAGACGATGCTGGCGAAAGCTATGATGCGGCGCGGGCAGCCCAGTGGGCGAGGCTCGGCGAAATTTCAGTTGAGCGGCGGTCATCGCAGCGGCAGAGATCACGCCTATTTGCCGTGCTCAAATCCGTCTCCTCGACCATCATTATCGGACTTCTCGTCGGACGATCAGTGGAACCTCGGCAACGTCCACCTGCTGACCGCCGAAAACCACGGCCGCCTGCTGAACCTGACGCTTGCCAACGGCCAGATCGCGTCGAGCAACGGCTTACGCAGGTGCTCGTTCTTCAACGTCAACGCCGGCCTCGCGGCCGCGAAGTACCGCGGGGAGAGCGAGCAGATCATGGGCGAGGCCTTGGTTCAGGGGACAGATCTGCGTTACTGCGTCGCACGTGTGTGCGCGTTGGCGACAGAGCTTGCGTACTGGCGGTCCGAAAAGTCAGGGCGCGCGGTGCCTTTATCGCTGGTTGTGGCGGGGTGGGGCTGGTCACATGCCCAAGTCGGTGTGTTGATGATGGCGGTGGGGCAGGGAGCGATCGGCGCTCGCTTTGCTTGCTTGAGGCAAAGGATGTATCGTACAGCCACCGCCCCTCTAAACTCCGTTATTACCTCCATCATGAAGTACCCAATCCTTATCGCCGGTGGCGGCCTGGCCGGGTTAATCTGCAGTATCGAGCTGGCGCGGGCGGGCCTGAGGGTAGTTTTCGATGAGAGCGACGTACCCTGTCACCCAGAGGGGCGCCGAGTGTCGGGCACGAGGCCTTGCCGGAGAGGAAGAACGACGCGGCGGTGCCGCTGCCATCCTGTTTGGTGGCGAGGGCGCGATGCTGGGCGATGCCGCCCGTCGTGCGGCAAGGATGGCTGGGTGAGGGAAAAAATCTTGCTTGCCGGTGCCGGTCTGCAAGAGGGCGCGGCCGAAGAGCGGCAGATAGGGCAGGAGGGCCTTGTCGAGGATGCGTAGGTCAAAGCCGAGGTTTTTCGGCGGCGAGAGTGCGGCACAGGGTCGCCATACGTGAGTTGGTGGCAAGTGCATCCGCCCACCCGACCGGACATGGTGCCGCCGATCCATTCCGGCGGCCACAACGGCTGGTGGGATTTCGACAGTCTGTCGGTCACGCCTGACCGCATCACCGCCAGCGACCGGCTCAACGGCATGAACCGCCCCCAGGTCACGGTGGATCGACGTTCGGGTCGCACCGATATCCGCGCGGCCACCAACTTCAGTGGCCACAGCGACATCGGCAACTATGGCGGTGGCGGCGCGCCGGTTCTGAACCACGCTGCCGGGCGCGGACGCGTGCGACAGCGCGCACCGATCATCCTCGAGCGGATGGAATTCCCCGAGCGGTGATCGAGCTCTCGGGGAGCCGGCGGTGTTGAGGAGTGCTGGACTTTGGGCGCGGTAAATGGCGTTCGCGGCTGTCGCTTCAATGAACGGATTGTTCAGATTATGACAATTTTCTTACCTGTGTTATTTTTACCACACAGTATAGAATAGCTATGCAATGGCAGAGCCACGAAATCGGCAGAAACAGGCGGCTTATCCAAGTTCCGTCATCCCGGCGAAGGCCGGGATCTCGCCGGTGCAGCAGGACGCGAGTGATGATGCGCCTCGACGGCTACAGCGGCGACGACATCACCAACATCTGCAGGTGCCTGGGATGCCGCAGGCGTGAAACTCGCCATCTGCCGCAGAATTCACCCCCGACGAAGCCAACGGCCTGAGGCGCGCAATGGCGACCTTCCAATGCCGCGATGCATCAATATGAGAATTGGCGAGGCGACGCGGCTATGAACCCGATTCGGCGCCGCATCGCTTCAAGACGCTCGAGCGAGCTCCGGCAGCTGATAGGCGCCAGAAAGAGCTTCGTCACGCAGGACGACTTCTTCAAGCGATCGAACCCGTACTCGCGGGCGTGTTCGAGGAATTCGCGAACGGCAAGTCGGTGATAAGTTTCCAGAAGAGCGACAACTCACTCGGCAGCTTGTGATAGTCTGGGCCGTCTGTGCGGCACGCTTCAAGTTCCTGGAGGGCGGCTTTTACGAGGTAGCGACGAAGAATGGAAGCATTTGTCTGGGGCTGATGCGCAACTCAGGGCACCGAGAACCGCATCAACGTATCGGCGGTTAACGGCGCGGTGCAGGACTGAATCGCACTCAACTTCCAAGCATGACCATCATCCCATACTGTACAGGCCATAGGTAAGATCATCCGCACGACTTGCGGCGAGCTTCAGGCTTGTCGTTGGTGGTGTGGACTCTCAAGTGTGAGGTAAGGGCGTTTGGTGAATGCCTTGGCATACAGAGGCGATGAAGGACGTGGCACGCTGCGATAAGCGTCGGGGAGTTGTGAGCAAACTTTGATCCGACGATTTCCGAACAAATGCATGGCTTCGTGCTGGATGCTACCCGCCCGAGGAGCACAACCGGCCTTAGCGACCAGGCATGCGCCCCTGTACTCCAATCAGCAGCAGATTGCACTTCTCCACGCGCCTGCGAGCTGCGCTTTCAATTTACCACGGCGCTATTCATGTAGCTAGATGCGACTTTCCTTGCGGCTGCGATTGCTGCAACTCGAGTCTTTATCTATGGGATGGTGTATTAACTGTCACAGGGAGACTAAAGTGGACTTCCAGAACAACAATTACTACAGCATTTTTGAAAAATACCACCAGGAGATCAAAGAAGGTAAGCGTGATGGCGTAACTGAAGCGGAATTAGGTGGCCTGGAGTGTCAAAATTCACTATAATACATTAAGATTAACAACACCACTTGCAAGCGCACTCATCAGCCTGTCTGTATAAATCTAACACCCACCCGTGTATATCCGTTTTGTGCGCAGGGTCTTTCTTGGCTATTTGTGTTCCCAAAGTAAGCAATTCGCCGATTTGATCCAGCGGCGAAACCACATTTTTGTTGGAAACAGCCAAGACATGGCTGTATATCTCCGTGGTCTTGCTGCTGGAGTGCCCCAGTAGAACCTGTATCATTCGGAGATTCGTGTTCTGAAGCAAATGCGTGGCGAAGCTATGCCTCAGTGGGCCCGAACCGCTGCCCAGCACTTGCAGGTGTCGGGCACCCACGCAGTACTTGCAGTTAGCTGATGTTCCCACTGGTTGTCCAGCGGAGCGGTCCGGTGAGATTGATGGTACTGAGCCCCAGTTCGAGTCCCCGGTTTTCGATGCTGCCCAAGTTCTGGAAGAAGCTATAAGCAGGTGAGCGGTCAACCAAGGCTCAGCAGCAAAACTGCTACGTTTATTGGTAATCAGCCTACGTCAGCTGCACCATAAGCAGTGCACCTGAAGGCCAAGTGTGAAGGACAAGGTGTGCGACGCGCTGCACCTAGAACATAGTGCCATCAGCCGTTCCGACAATATTGCAGAACGTAATTGAACCGGTATAGCTGCCAGGTGACTGCCACTGCAGGATGCAGTCGCAATGCCGCTCCCGTGTGCCTCCGCTGCACCCGCGGCGACAGGCAGCTCAGCACCATCACCGGCATGCCGCCGCGCGTGGTCGGCGCCGCTCAGGCTGGCGGCCTGGGGGGCTTTTTGGAGACCATCCCGCCGATCACACGGTTTTTTGCGGGTTCCATCTTCGTGTTGGCACGTGCGCACTACGTGGGGCTCCTCAACCCCGTCAGCATAGCGCTGGTTTAGCCAAGGCTACGGCCAACCGGTGTGTTGTGTGTGTGTTGGGGGTACATCGGCACTCCACGCGAAAGATAAAGGTTTGCGACCGGTCGTGTTTTATACGGCGGGCAACAGCACGGTGGGTCCACCCAGGTGGCAGCTGTGGCAGCGGCGGCAGCGGTGGCAGCGGCGGCAGCGTGGCATCGGTGGCATCGGTGGCAGCGGTGGCAGCAGTGCTTGCATTTTGTTGTTGTTGCCCGAATATGAAGGCACTATCCTTCAAGGGGATCCATCCCAGACCGCAGAGCGATACAGACAGCGCCATACGTCAGGCGCAGGGCTCGGGATCGATTCGCGGGCTGAATGGCAGGAAGTTTCAGATATTTGCATCGATAAGCCGCCGAATGCGCATCTCTGGGCGGCACGAACCGGTGTGCAGGATATCCCGGCAATCCTGCCTTCATTCGTCCGCATATTCGCTGCCCCACGCATCCCCTGCGATAGGTATGGCGGCTGCTGACGTGCCACACGTTCATGGCGATCAGCATGGCGGTTTGTCATTCGATTTGGTAAAGTTGCTGGTGGTCTTTAGTTTGCGGCCTGCAGCATATCCGATTTCTACCACACAGCCGGGATGCAGCGCTGGTTTGGTGGTGGGACCCCGGCTGGTGGGTGGGGTCCCGGTCCGTGAGTGGTGGGCCCCCGGCTACTGTGCCGCTGCCACCAACCTCGGTACGTCCGGTTTGGCAGCGCCTGCCGCGTGCCCTGCCTGGTCGTTGCGTAGCTTGCAGCTCGACCTGCCTGTCGTGACACGCAGGCTGAGGCCGCCGCCCGGTGCCCCCGCCCTTGGCCCCCGCCGATTACTTGTTCATGCGCATCTGCGGGGGGGTGTTTCGGATGACGGTGCCGCCGCTTCGTCGGCAAGCCCCTGTACTTCACCACCGGCCCGCTGGTCCGATGATGGTCTCGGGTGGAGCGGAAATTCCCACGTGCCGGTGATCACCCTTGGGCGCGGGGCTGGCGGAAAGATGTGATCGCGCTCACGCATCACGCGCGACGTGTGCCCATGACACACAAAACTAGTCCGCACGTGGGGGTGGGGTCGGGCGTAGGCGGTTGCACTGTGCATTTGCTGTCACGTCTCATGTGCAACCGTCAGTCCATGCAGCCCTCAGGGCTGCTCCCTGGGTCGTGTTCGCTGTCACCTCCCACCTCGTCTTCAATGCTCTTGTATGCCGCATTGTCCGGCCCTCTTCCCCCTTTTGCCTGGCAGGTCAATATCTACGGCCTGTTCACAATCCAGTCCTTCTACCTGCCGTTCGCCTTCGTCGCCATGACCATCGTGTTCGGCGGCAGCCCCATCCCGGACCTCTTTGGCATCGCGGCCGGCCACATCTGGTACTTTTTCACGGACCTGTACCCCCGCAGCAGCGGCAGCTGAGCGGGCAAGCGCGGCGCAGCGACCTGGACTTGCCATCTCCCTTTCCGAGCTATCCCTGGTCGTCGAGGCTGATGGGGGACAGGCACGCCGACAGTCCTTATGACACCGACCGCGATACCTATCTGACCGGACAAGGTTTCTGCTTCCTGCGCTTCTTTAGCTTTGCAGGAAGTGCGCACGTCATGCGAACAGGTGCAGTCGGTGTCTACATGATGCCGATTGCTCTTATCCCACCATGTGCCCAACCCTTTGTGTTCAGGAACGTGCTCAAGACGCGAAAGCGCCACAACTTGTTGTTCGACGCCTCGCCCGCCGCCAACAGTTTCGCCGCGAGATCATCGTCATTGGCAAAGATGCCGGCATATTCATGGCCGAGCGAGATGACCATTGCACCGGTGAGCGTCGCCAGGTCGACGATGACCTTGGGCGAATAGGTCTTTTGCACCCAGGTAATCGCGCGCGCAAGACCAGAATTGAGGTGAATCAAAACAAATGAATGATACAGCTATGCGTAAGTAGGCTGTCCTGATTGGCCGTTGAATGCCCAAAGAGCAGACCAGTTGCGGCGCGCATTTTCCTGCCTGGCATGCAGAGGGCAGACAGGTGCTGGGCACTTTGCGGGCACTAAGGATGCGTGATTCTGAGGGCCTCGAAGGATATGCTACGCCATCAAGGGTGCCTACGAAAGAGCGGCCGACAGTCAGCTGTTTACGCCTGATGTGACGGCCACTAATATGTTCAATAAACATTATCTGGAAGTTTCTATGAAAACGGACGCGTTGCGCAGTAGCGTTTCAAAATGGAAACTACTCAGACGCCAGGAACCTCGCATGAAACCATGCTGGATGCGGGAGAGGCCGTACAGGCCAGCCTCGCCCCAAGAGCAGCAGCAACAGCAGCAGCAGAAGCAGCAGAAGGTCCATCAGAGAGGCAGCAGCAAATCAGCAAGCTCATGAGCACTTACAGGTACTGCCTCACACATTGATGTGCTGCCCCTGCTGATGCACGCCCGCTGCGAGGCCTGCACGCATGCTGGGCACGACACGCATGTCGCATGACTCGTCGCACGGCGCAGCTGCGTGGACGTGCAACGCCCTCCTACTGGCCGGCATGCTGCCATCGCAAACGGGGCGACATCAAGAAGCTCCAAAAGCAGGCTCAGGAAGCAGTTGCCTGGCACCAACGGCCGATGCGCTGCCCCGCCTGACCGCCGTGCCCGCAGCCAGCTGCCGCCGCCCGCACGCCGCTGACAGTGGTGCGCTGGACCGGCACTGCATGGCGACTGCTGGAACGCTGCCTGACATCCTGTGAAGTTGCCGTATGCCGAGGCCATTGGGCACGGGCCGCCCCACTGCGCTTGCAGATGCACAGTGAGGTTGACCAAACTGCGCCCGCGTTCCAACCGCACACCTGTATCTTGCAGCGCAAGCGAGTGGACTGGCGGCCCGCGGAGCGTGAGGCGCTGCGGCGGTGGTTCCTGGCGTACGGCGTCGGCCGCTGGAAGGAGGTGCGCGCCCGCCCGCTGCCTGCGCGGCCGCGCTGCTCCCCCTCCATAGTCCGCCTTTCGCCGCCAGCGCTGTCTCGCAAGCGTATCGCCTTGCGGCCGCTTCTCCACGGCGCCGTCTCCGCACGGCGCCGCGACCATTTGCGAGCTGATTACCCTGATCGACCCGGAAGCCCGCGGCGCTGCGTTCCCCCTCCCCGCTGGCCACCTGCGGAGCCGCTGTGATTCTTCTCTGCCCCGCCCCATACGCTCTGCGCCGATCCTATACGGCGCTCGTTGTAAAGCTCTGCGCCAGATCCCATTCGCATCCACCGTCGGGATTGCGTAGCTGACGCATGATGGCGAGCAGGCGATCATATAGGGGGCGCTGCATTGCGGTTTCGACCATACAATTATCCGATAATATATATTATGTTAAATAGAATGCCGCAGGAGAGAAGAACCCCCGGCGTCACGTCACCGCCTGCCATGTACGGATCACCAGAAATACGAGGCCGGAAGTAACTAGATGAACTGTGATGGCGCTTGGGGCAGCACCACGCCCCAGCTTGCTGCTGTGCGGTGCGCCCCCGCGAATCAGCCCTGCCCCGCCCCCCTGTTGCCCGGCTCGTCCCCCAGCCGCTGGTATCCGATTCTGTTGCCCGGTTCGGTCCGAACCGCGTTCTATTTGTCTAACCTTAGGCCGTGAGGCTTATCGGTTAGGCAGCCAGAGCGAGTGCTTCGTTGCGTTACACCCCGCTGCTTCTTGGGATCCCAGCCGTGGCTCGCGGTGCGGAAGGAGAAGATGCGCTCCTTCGCGCGGCTCTTTTTCCTCGTCGCGCCGCGCGCCGCCGAAAGCGACATCGAAGCCGTGGAGGTCGAGCGCCTGTTTCAGCCCTCGGTCTTCCACATGCTGTGCGTTGCAATCTCCACCCATCTCATGCTGTTTCCAATGCTGCTGTCGTTGCTGTTGCTGCTGCTGCTGCTGTTGCTGCTGCTGTTGCTGCTGCTGCCGATGATACTGTCTGCACGCGGTGTGTATGTACGTGTGTGTGTGTGTGTGTGTGCTCTGTGTGTGCGAGAGCGTGTGGGCGTGGTGCTGTGTGTGTGTGTATGTTTTTACAGATGGGGGACGTCGAAGCCCGTCCGCCGCCATCGGCGCGCCTGTCGCAGAAATATGCATTGATTGGCTAATGCCGGTCCGGGCGATGCGATCGCCGGGCGCCTGCGGCGCGGGGCTCGAGGCCGCGCCGCCGAAACTCGGTGCGACCGCCCGCACGTGCTGGCACAGGTGCCCGCGGCCCGAGGCATGATCGCGCTGCCCGCGGCATCATCGGCGCCATGCTGTCGTCGGCCAAGCCGTCGCCAACCGTAAGCCAGCCATACAGCCTCCTTCGATCTGATCGCCGCTTTCCTAACGGTCGATGCGGTGCCGGTTAAGCCTTCCCGCCGCGATATGCAACTTATGCGCATAGGTGATTAACCACCCCACCCGTCCACCCCGGGCGCAGCCCTCCGTCGCGTGCCATGCTGGGGCGTGGACGCTGACCTGGCGCTGCTGGTGGGCGTGTGGCGCCTCGCCTACGGCGCGTACGGCGCCACAGGGCCGACTTCAGACTCGCGCACGCATTCAGGTGCGCGGTTGAACTACACGCCGAACGTGTTTCCAGTCGACCGCGGGCAACGCGTCATACCGTGGTTTCGGTTCGCCGCCGGCGAACTTCGCGTTCGACCAGTCGGTCTCGCTTTATGTCGACGGCATTTACGCCGGCCGCAACCGTCAGGCGCAGGCTCCCTTCTTCGAATTTTTTTCATGCCTGCCTCGATCCTTTCTTTTGGTGGACCACTCTGATCAGCTTTGTCGAAGGGGTCAATTGCCCTGTGCGGTTTCCAGCCCGGCAGCGCCTCAGACGCTGCCGTTGTTTGCCTCATGCAGGCGCCGGCGACCCCGTCGGCGGCGTCTGGGGCGACCTGGATGCAGTAGCGTGGCCCGACCCGCGACGGCTCAGCATCGACCACCACACACCCGCGCCCACGCCCGCGCCAATCAGCAGCCCCGCGCCGCCGGCGGCCCTGCCGCCCGGCGGCGCCGGCGCGGGCGGCGGCGACAGTGTCGGCGGCAGCGGCTGGCCTGCGCCGACGCATTGGGGCGGCGCCTCAGGTGGCTATGGACGTCTTGAGCGACGCGGTCGCCGCGGCCGGCGGCGCCAGGGCATTGCGCTGACCCCGCTGCCACCGCCGCGCGCGCCAGGCCCGAAGCCCGGCGCCGACGGCGCGGCCTCAGACGCCGGCGGCGGGGGCGCGATCGCGGCGGCGATGGCGGCGCAGGGGTCGTTTCGACATAATCGGCCAGGTTGGTCGGCGCGTTGGTGATGAAGGGCAACTGCTGACCGAAGCGTTCGCGGACGATGCCGGCGCCGAGACGGCGCTGGCGGCGGCCGCGCGCAGAGGGGCCGGGCTAGTGCCGGGCGCGGGCCCGGGCGCGGCGGGCGGCGGGGCCGACGACGCGGCCGGCGGCGGGGAAGCTTTTTGCAAACTGCAGGATGCCGCGGTCGATCCGACATCAGCGGCATGTTCGCATACCGAGATATGCGGCGGACATTCGGGGTGGCTCGCCACGGCCGACCAGGCCCCCGGATGCTGGGCCTTGAGCTTGATCAACTCGGTCTCGCTGAACGCTTCGTGCACGATGCACACGCCGGGCCACAGCAGCATCTCGCGCCCGAACTTGCGGTTCAGATAGCCTCTCTCCTCGACACCCCCTTTCTACCACCCTCTCAGATCCGT